>JAPMAH010000026.1:2532681-2635181 GCA_029582155.1 Panopea generosa | reverse complement strand
ATGTGAAGGATCAAACCTAGACCAGACCCGCAAGCTGCTATGTGAAAGATCGAACCTACACCAGATTCAGCATGATGCTATGTGAAAGATTGAACCTAGACCAGACCCGCATCATGATATGTTAATGATCAAACCTAGACCATATCCGCATGATGCTATGTGAAGGATTGAACCTAGACCAGAGCTGCATGATGTTTTGTGAAGGATTGAACCTAGACCAGACCAGCATGATGCTATGTGAAGGATGGAACCTATACCAAAGCCGCATGATGCTATGTGAAGGATCGAACCTAGACCAGATCAGCATGATGCTATGTGAAGGATTGAACCTAGACCAGACTTGCATGATGCTATGTGAAGGATTGACACTAGACCAGACCGGCATGATACTATGTGAAGGATCGAGGCTAGACCAGACCCGCATGCTGCTATGTGAAAGATCGAACCTATACCAGACAAGCATGATGCTATGGGAAGGATCGAACCTAGACCAGAGCCGCACGATGCTATGTGAAAGATTAAACCTAGACCAGACCTGCATGATGCTATGTGAAGGATTGAACCATGACCAGACCAGCATGTTGCCATGTGAAAGATCAGACCAGCATGATGCTATGTGAATGATTGAACCTAGACAAGACCTGCATGACACTATGTGAAGGATCGAACCTAGACTATACCCGCATGCTGCTATGCGAAAGATCGAACCTAGACTAGAGCAGCATGATACTATGTGAAGGATCTAACCTAGACCAGACCAGCATGATGCTATGTCAAGGATCAAACCTAGACAAGAATAGCATGATGCTATGTGAAGGATCGAACCTAGACCAGACCAGCATGCTGCTATGTGAAAGACCGGACCTAGGACCTAGACCAGACCAGCATGATGCTATGTGAATGATCGAACCTAGACCAGGCCAGCATTATGCTATATAAAGGATCTAACCTAGGCCAAACCTGCATGATGTTATGTGAAGGATCGAACCTAGACCAGACCAGCATGTAACCATGTGAAAGATCAGACCAGACCAGCATGATGCTATGTGAATGATCGAACCTAGACAAGACCTGCATGACACTATGTGAAGGATTGAACCTAGACCTGACCAGCATGTTGCCATGTGAAAGATCAGACCAGACCAGCATGTTGCCATGTGAAAGATCAGACCAGACCAGCATGTTGCCATGTGAAAGATCAGACCAGACCAGCATGATGCTATGTGAAGGATCGAACCTAGACTATAATCGCATGCTGCTATTTGAAAGATCGAACCTAGACCAGACCAGCATGATGCTATGTAAAGGATCAAACCTAGACCCGATCAGCATGATGCTATGTGAGAATTGGACCTAGACCAGACCGGAATAATGCTATGTAAAAGATTGAACCTAGACCAGATCCGCATGATGCTATGTGAAGGATCGAACCTAGACCAAACCTGCATGTTGCCATGTGAAAGATCAGACCAGACCAGCATGATGCTATGTGAAGGATCGAACCTAGATCAGAACCGCATGATGCTATGTGAAGGATCTAACCTAGGCCAGACCCGTATGCTGCTATGTGAAATATCGAACCTAGACCAGACCAGCATGATGCTATGTGAAGGATCGAATCTAGACTAGACCAGCATGATGCTATGTGAAGGATCGAACCTAGACCAGACCATCACACTGCTATGTGAAAGATCGAACCTAGACCAGACTCGCATGTTGCTATGTTAAAGATTTAACCTAGACCACACTCGCATGATGCTATGTGAAGGATTGAACTCAGACCAGATCGGCATGATGCTATGTCAAGGATCGAAGCTAGACCAGACCCGCATGATGCTATGTGAAAGATTGAACCTAGACCAGACCCACATCATGCTATGAGAAGGATCGAACCTAGACCAGAACCGCATGATGCTATGTGAAGGACCTAACCTAGGCCAGACTCGCATGCTGCTATGTGATATATCGAACTTAGACTAAACCAGCATGATGCTATGTGATGTCTGTGAATATTACAAGAGTTCAGTAGATTATTTAACATACAAAAAACTTCCTTCAACTTCAAGGAGTTATATCTATGATTAAAGCTTGGGCGAAAAATACACAAGTAGATATGACTTCATCTTTTGCTAAAAAAACTACAGAATCCAATGCTACCTTTAACTATAAAAATTATAACAAAAAGCTTGAAGGGCTGTACAGATTTTTATAAAATTATGAATAAAAATACAGATAGACCTACAAAAAAAAACTGGAGGAGACTTACATGGTAGAAGATAACACATTGGCAAACATATATATGTCACCATTTATATACACATATAGTACATTATTTCAGTGGTTTCAGATAAAAATTAACCACAAGTTGATACCAACAAGAAAATATCTGTTTAACATGAAAGCTGCAGATAGTCCACCATGTTTATTTTACAATCAAATTGGAACTATTTCGCATATGCTTTGGTCATGCCCAGAAACACAAACATTTATTCAAGGAATCTCGAATTGGATTCAATCTAAGAATAAAGATTTTAAATTAAAAGAAGATCTCTTCATTTTTAATATTGGAGAACTGTATTCCCAGGCTGATTTACATGTGATATTGGAAATTAAATATCGTATTTTTAATTCTAATGTTTACCGTCATTTTTATGCCATCGACGGCTAACAGAAGATCAGTTAACCTAACCACTTTTTTACCACTGTTTTACTGGGAATAACCAGTACTCTAGCACACCCCATCTTCGCAAGTAGCTGATAACTTTCCCACTTGAATCAGCGGTGAGAGACGAATGATAATGAGACACAATGTCATTTATTAATCATCACGGAGACTGTTGCCGGGCGGGGATTCAAACTCACGACCCCTGGATTGATAGTCAGACGCGTAACTGACTGAGCTAATCGGGCCCGGCACAGCATGTAAAAATAGACTAAAATTATTGTTTAGAACTCTTAAGCACCTTTCTGTTACAAAAAGTTCTTTTAAATTTTTTATTGTAATATGGTATAAATATAACGATCAGTGAGATGATGAGTTCTGACAGTGACTTCACAATTAGCTCAATTTTGGAATCGTGCTGTGTCCATAATTTAATTAACATCTAGTTTTCTTCGAGTCGTGATATATTTTCAACTTGACCTCTAGTAAAAAAAAAAAATAAATCAAAAGATTTTCAGAAAAGAAAAATAATACTTTATACAATTAACTATGGTTTTTGGCCCTGGCAGAAAGCCTGTGGCATGAGTTCTTTGTGTTCCCTCAAGAACAAGCAACAACAGTCTAGACTTGATGATGGTGTAGTTCTCATGACACCTGTGGTAGGTATACATGTATATTAAACAAGACAATCTCTGTGGTGTCAGATCCTCTTAAGCATCGGGTTGAAGATTTCATGTAATATTGATGTTAAAACAGTTTCATCTAACAAATTGTTTATATTCTTGATTACATTTACTGAATCTCAAACCATTCTTTAAGGTTACAAATATAAAGTTCAGTATGGCAAGGTAACACTATGTTCTGATCCATTTCATACAGTCAAAACTCCTTATCTCGATATCGCTTGAGTCGATATTCCCGTAATGTCAATATTGTTTACGAGTCCCAACTTTTCCCCTTCTTTGCTTATATAAATAAATTCCTTTTTTTTATCTCGATATTGTCTCTGTCGATATTCCAGATATCTCGATCCCAGTTTTAGTCCCCAATTGATCATTTCACACCTTTAATTGAATATTTGTCTCGATATATTTATTGTTGACATAATATTGATTGTTTTTCCACGCCGTGTGAAAAACTACGCGTGCCATTTTTAACATTTGGTTTAAGACGCAAAACACTAATTACCGGCCAATGACAAAGGTGTCAGTTTTGATGACTGACAGAATCTTGCAAACATTGTGTCATCGAATTGGGTGATTGCATGATGTAAATTTTGTTTAAATATCATTTGATTCAATTAACACCAGCCTCAAATTAAATCTCACACTGCCGAGAATGTCAAAGAAGTAACCAGATATAAGCATTTATCACTACAGTGTAATTCTACTGCAAGGACCGTAATATGAAGGTGAAAGTACAACTGACGTACGACAGTTGTCACGAGAATCTAAAGTATACACTGTGTTTACTCTTGTCTTGTTTAGATGTGATTGGAATTTTAAATAATTTGGCACAAATGTTCACTAGGACATGATGATATGTCACAGCTCCGTCCGCCCGATGCTGTCCCGACCTTATCTTCTTTAGTTGTGACTGGAATTTTGAATAACGTACAAACGTTCACTAGGACAAGAGAATGTGTCATGCGAATTACTTGGGTCTGTTCGCAAAAGGTCAAGGTCATAGCTCAAGGTCAAGTGTTTCATCCTGTCCGGACCGTATCTTCTTTAAGTGTGATTGCAATTTTAAATAACTTGGCACAAATGTTCACTTTGACAACACGATGTGTCATGCGACTGACTTGGGCTGTTCATCAAAGATCAAGGTCACAGCTATGTCCGTCTGTCCACTGCTGTTCGGACCGTATCTTTTAGTTGTGATTGAATTTTTAAATAAACTGGCACAAATGCTAACCAGCCCAAGATGATGTATCATGCGAATGAGTTGGGTCTGTTCGTCACAGATAGTTTTCTTTTGTTTTGGGGTTATAACTTACATATTTATGGTTAGATTTAGAACATCACACCATACTCACTGGGACAAGACAATGTGTCATATAACAGTCGGCTACGTATTTCAGTTTGTGGCATTTACATGTGATTTTTGTGCTCGGCGACTTTTTCTTTTGCACAATTTAAATCCACTTGCCTCTAAGGGTTAACGAGGTGGCGAGGGATATGACCACGTTATTGGCAACCACCCCCTGAAATCTGTTTTTCTTGTTGGTCAAATATTTTCTTATTTTCATTAAATATAAAACACAGTTTGATGACCTCCACTTAATTTGTCAGACTATTTCCGAGATCAGCCAAACTGAACAATATATAAAATCTACAAAATTTAGTTACCTGTACAAGCTGAACATCCAATATCTTGTTGGTTTCAAGGTCCATAAGATCCATACTTGGCTGTGTGTCCCGGAGTCACATTGAGCATCAACATCCAATTTTACTGGCTTGTACAACTTTCTCATATCTTCAAATAGCTGGTCTTGAGGGAGCTTCCATACTGACATAATAGATGGTACTAAATACAACTCCTGTAGGTAACTATAGGTACGTTGACAAAAACAGGCAATCCCTGCATGATTGAAAATGTTAATGACTTTAGTTACACTACTACCACTAAATAAGATTGCTGCAGAGAGAATTAAATTCCCATATGCAAGTCCATGTGATTGAGGCTGACTGCACCACTCCAGTCAGTTAAACAAAAACTATAAAAAGTAGCTATATTTACTGATGTTCCAGTCAGTGACTCTTTTTATGATATTCACTTTAAATGTACAATTAGGGCATTTTGTTCAATAATTGAACCAATTTTGACTCAAATACTATAAATTTCCTTTCTTTGGCCTCATTTAACTCCTCTTCATATGGAATAGTTTCGTCTATAGTGGCATTAATATCTGTATGATTCCACTCTGAATCTGATCTAGAATTAGTAGATATTTCACTAATGAAACTGTCCTCAAATGAAGAGTTGGCATATCCAGTTTGATTGTGGCATCATTGTAAATTGACAATATACCAGGTGTAAAACAAGAACTTTTAGTCTGTGTTTCCATTTCAACACTGGAGGGCATCTCTTGGACAACAATGTGGCTTCTTCACTGCAAGAACAAAAATGTTTTTAACCTGAAGCCTACACAATAAAACATATTGATGATGAACAGACTATATTGACACTATTCAATGATTTGGAATAAAAAGGTTATGAAATGAGAACAGAGCAAACTACAATGTTTTTGAAATATGGATGTTTAGAGGGATTAGCAAAATACAAAGCCATATTATGAAACATTAAATAATTTAGGCGCTACATTGTACCATTACAAAGATAGCATTTTTTTCTCAATTAATTGTCTTATGACATGTAAGAGCCATCTCCTTTTCTTTACAGCACTCTATCCAAAGTTTCATTTAATATGCCCTGTGATTGTTCCTACAGTAATGGACTGGTAAGTGATGTGTAACTGATGCTATCCTGAAATGGTCAAACCAGGTTTTTCTAATTGACATCACCCGGTACAGAATATATGCACATTTTATTGTCCAAGCTGATCATGTCCGTGATATAATAGTAAAAATTGGAACTGGAACATTCTGGCTGTGAAGCAACGGTTAATTAAAAAAACACAGATCTGTGAATTGTATTGATTAATGCTTACATACTGTTGGCTTTGCATTTAATGATATAGATTGTGACTATTTATATAATCAATCAATTGATTTCAAGCTGAAACCACCAAGTATATGCCATCATTTGCTCATGTCACAGAGAAGACAACTGTGTGGGCATAATGTAGAATTACTAATTTTTTGATGATTAAAGGGCCATAACTGCAACATTTATTATCAAATTTGGCCAGTTCAAGAACTTGTCCGAGATATTGCAGAACAACTACTGTCAGTTTTGTGAATATCCAACATGTCTAATGAAAAAAAATTGGTAGTGTAGCACACACAAATATTTACAGACCAACAAAGGAAATACCTCGCCTTGAGCTATATTCAGGAGAGCTAATATATATATAATTAACAAAATCAACAAACAATTCAATCCAAATAAACCAATATCCCAATATTAGAATGGAGTTTGCTGCCTAACTAAAATGTAAAATCCAATGACATTGTGTGAAAAGTGAGAACGCAACCATTAGCACAGTGCAGGGCTGAACAGGATACCAGATTTTCTGGGATGAACATAAATAAAATAGATGTTTGAAAAGTGTTATCTTTCATTTTATATACCTGATATTGAAACTGAGGATAGATGGTCTGTCTTTTTAACCATGACTGAACTTGATGACTGCCGTAACTCCTCTCTCATTTTGTCTACTTCAGATTTTAGCTGAAATTTTAATTGACAATATAGACCATACTTATCTATAGAGGAAATGAAAATGAGAAAAATACAGATTCAATAATTTACTTAAATAATGATGTTGCCAATAAATTTTCTGACACCATAACCAAATGCACATACAAACATCTTTTACAGTTATTGTTGCAACATTATATCATCAGCCTTGACAACACAATTTATTTTCTGACAAATAATATTCAATAGGCCATGTGACCTCCGTTCGCAACTAGTCGGGCCCAGTTGGTTGCGTGTATTGACTCTCTATCCAGGGATAGTGAGTTAGAATATCCGCCCAGTCACAGTCACCGTGATTATTGACATACGACATTGCATCTCATTTCAAATGATTTGTATTTGTTTCCCACCTCTGATTCAAGTGGGACAGTTATTAGCTGTATGCAGAGGTCGGTGTACTCGAGTACTGGTTCTCAGGAAAAAGTACTTAGGTTAAATGATTATCTGTTAGGCTTTGATAGCATAATGTGGTCCAGTTCTAGAGCATCGGATTGAAGATTGGGGGTTGTGGCTTCCATCCGCTGCCACGGCAACGTGTGGTGTCCTCAATGGAAGACACTTTATCCACATAGGCTTAGTACTGGTTCTACCAAGGAAGACTTAAAGTGTGATTTGTATAAGTCTTAGAACTTGTTTCATAATCGATGCAAAACAAATAAGCCTGACACAGCTCACTAAAATGAATGGTTCAAAGAGTGAGGGTGAAGAAAAACTTATACATACATATTAATCTGAGTAAATTGGATCGTGGTCAATTTTTAATATAGGGTCATAAATTGAACAAACCTAACAGAAAATGATTAGATGATACTACATGCATAATATCACATCTGCATTGTATTGTATTTTTTGGAGAACATTTTTGAAATTTTGAAAAAAAAAAAGATAATCCCATGGGGCAGGCCCAATTTTGACCCTATGACCATGATATGAACAAACCTGAGAACACAATTGTGAAAATCTATCCGGCTGTTTTGAAGAAGTTGTTTGAAGCAACAATTAAGATGGACTTCACTGTACATCGTCTAATTTTCTTAAGCCACCCCTCATCATCTAATTATACATATTCTTATTAGTAAGACAATATGCAGATGAGAGGAAGGCGATACATAGACAAATATGTCATATACCCAGTAGAAGTGAATGAGTGCATGAACAAATGTGTAATTCACTCACTAAACGAATATACGAACGAATAAAAGAATGAAAAAACGAATGAATGAGCTGACGAATGAACGACAGAACATATGAGTGAATGATTTATAGAACTTAATTTATTAATGAAAAATGCATGATGGATAATTGAATGAAAAATATATGCTAATTCAAATCGAACTGTTATGTTGTCATGTTATGTTTGTATGTACGTATAAATAATAAACGGGTCACAATATGGCTCAAAAAAAAAAAAAAGATGGACAGACAACCAACGGTCACAGAGCGATCACACTTCATGTGAGCTAAAAACAAACAACAAATAGCTGTTTCTTTTCCATACCTATACATATTTTTTGTTTAAAAAAAAAATTAAAAAAATGCCTTCAGTTTCAACTTTTTTTTCTGCAATGCATTGTACAATGTTCTTGTGACATTTCCGTCATTACATTTTCTTTTTGCTGGCATGAATGGAACTGCATCACATTTTAGTCTTAAATATGATATGCTAGTGTTAAGGTGGGATCCCTCACAAACTGATAGTTTCAGAAGTGCAAAGCACACAATTTTGAATGTTTTGTTGTGTTGAACTTTTCTGTACACTTGACACTATCTTGTCTCAATGTCGCATCAACCCATACTTTCAAACATTTCTGATCGTTAAAAGGAAACTGGTACAGTCCTACTCCAGTTCCAACCCCTGAACTGCATCCATCAGCGGCAAAATAACCATTTTTATCAGAAGGAATAATCAGTCACAAAATATTGCAAATGACAGCATGCTACCCGTTTCGATTGTCAAAGTTGACGTTAGAATTCAAGGAAAATCAAGGGAGGTAATTCAGTGCAGTTAAGGTAGCCAGTGCATGAAATATGAATTTTGATTATCGATTAAACACATTACTGTTTTAAGTATGATTTTGGAAACTGATGCTTATATTCAAAATGGTATTATTGAAATACTAAACACAACAGAATAACTTCTCATAATTCCATTGCTTATGACCTTAAAGGAATAACAGATGAAATTGTGAAGATATACACTTTTTACACAAATTTCAATGAAATTTCTAACATTTCCACTGATGTCTGCATTTGAGAAAAACTGTTATAGCTACTTCATAAAGTTCAATGAAAGAATTTTAACATTTCTTTCATTTTTCGAACCAATCTGGCTAAAATGCATTAAAATGTTTTAAAAGTAATTTTAACATTCACATAATTTTGATTATAGGTAGCTGTGGAAAACAAATCATTATCAAACATCACACAGACTTAAGCCAGGCACAAGCATACCAAATTATTTAACTCAAGCCAATTACAAGAATACCACTGACTCAATGACCTCAGCTCAAGTGTTTAAATGACTCAATATTGCATAAAAATCTTGAAAGTTAAACAATCGTCATTCCTACTAATAAAGGATATTCCTCTTATTGTTTAATATGTACAGAAATTGATAACGACAACAAATCAACATGTTCACAGTCCTAGAAACATTGGTTGGTTGTATGGTGTTTAGTGTGTTTCAATAATTTTTCAGTTATATCGCAACTGTGTCAATTTCAGACAGTATTCTAAGCACTACCACACGGTAGTATCATGCTGCAGACACATGATATGATACTCTGTCCAGTCCATTATACTGACTGTGACACAGGACAGACTAGATCTAGAACTAACCTCCAAATGCCATTTCCTTTTTATATATTTTAACAACTTGTCCCGTAAGGATACTGTGTTAGTATACCTTTTTTTTATACTATATGGATAATAAAAGATACAATAAAACAGTCATAGAAAATCCTATGATATCAGTATTAAATTTTACCATTTACACCATTCAGCTTGTAAAATATCTGTCATTCATTATACAAGTTCTACTCATCAAATGTAAAATATCCGTCATTCATTATAAAAGTTCTACTCATCAAATGTAAAATATCCATCATTCAGTGTACAAGTTCTACTCATCAAATGTTAAATATCCATCATTCATCATACAAGTTCTACTCATCAAATGTAAAATATCCGTCATTCAGTATACAGTTCTACTCATCAAATGTGAAATATCCGACATTCATCATACAAGTTCTACTCATCAAATGTAAAATATCCGTCATTCAGTATACAAGTTCTACTCCTCAAATGTAAAATATCCGTCATTCAGTATACAAGTTCTACTCCTCAAATGTAAAATATCCGTCATTCAGTATACAAGTTCTACTCATCAAATGTAAAATATCCGTCATTCAGTGTACAAGTTCTACTCATCAAATGTAAAATATTCATCATTCAGTATACAAGTTCTACTCCTCAAATGTAAAATATCCGTCATTCAGTGTACAAGTTCTACTCATCAAATGTAAAATATCTATCATTCAGTATACAAGTTCTACTCATCAAATGTAAAATATCAATCATTCAGTATAGAAGTTCTACTCATCAAATGTAAAATATCTGTCATTCAGTATACAAGTTCCATCATCAAATGTTAAATATCAGTCATTTGTTATACAAGTTCTACACATCAAATGTAAAATATCTGTTATTCAGTATACAAGTTCTACTCATCAAATATAAAATATCTGTCATTCAGTATACAAGTTCTACTCATAAAATATAAAATATCTGTCATTCAGTATACAAGTTCTACTCATCAAATATAAAATATCTGTCATTCAGTATACAAGTTCTACTCATAAAATATAAAATATCTGTCATTCAGTATACAAGTTCTACTCATCAAATGTAAAATATCTGTCATTCAGTATACAAGTTCTACTTGTTAAATGTAAAAAATCCACCATTCAGTATACAAGTTCTACTCATAAAATATAAAATATCTGTCATTCAGTATACAAGTTCTACTCATCAAATGTAAAATATCTGTCATTCAGTATACAAGTTCTACTTGTTAAATGTAAAATATCCATCATTCAGTATACAAGTTCTACTCATCAAATGTAAAATATCAATCATTCAGTATACAAGTTCTACTCATCAAATGTAAAATATCTGTCATTCAGTATACAAGTTCTACTTGTTAAATGTAAAATATCCGCCATTCAGTATACAAGTTCTACTCATCAAATATAAAATATCTGTCATTCAGTATACAAGTTCTACTCATCAAATGTAAAATATCCGCCATTCAGTATACAAGTTCTACTCATAAAATATAAAATATCCGCCATTCAGTATACAAGTTCTACTCATAAAATATAAAATATCTGTCATTCAGTATACAAGTTCTACTCATCAAATGTAAAATATCTGTCATTCAGTATACAAGGTCTACTCATCAAATGATAAAAAAAAAAATAAAATGGATGGTGAGCTGTGGAAATGATATGTTTGGAGCATCACATTTTGTCTTAAAAATATTGGATTTTTCACCATTTAATATGAAATAAGTTTTTCAGTTTTGGAATTGACTTAAGCTATTCATGAGGTTTGGCATCAAATTGTCCTAAACAATAGCAGTATCAGGCATCTCACCAGTAAAGGACCAGGAGCACACGGTCCAGTGGTAGCACATGGGACCATGAGCAGACGGTCGTGGCTTCAATTCTTATCTGTATTATATAATGCTAAGTACTGGTTCTACCTAGGAAGACTTGAATGTGATTTGTCTAAAGTTGCTATAACTTGTGTCACACTTGAAGTGAAATAAATAAGTTTATAGATTAAAGTAAAGGACATATTTCTTATTTCTTGTTGTAATTCTACTACCCTGAGAATGAAAAGACAAATTTCTTACCTAATCAGTTCTTTGAAATCAAAAATTACTAACTGTCATTTCATGTACTTTATAAGATGGTGATCTGAATGGATGTTACTAACTTAGAAGTATAAATTGGTAGGTGCTTTATTGGTCTCTCAGAAGTTATTTTCAGTAATTATAAATATTGCCATATTCAAGAAATTTGTGGGATACGGATTTGAAACCAAATTAAGTTTCAAACTGTAACACATCATAAAAACCAAGTCCCTTTTGTGATTTATCCCTGAACGGTTGTCTGAGTGATGACTGACTGTGTCTTTTGTTTAACAAGAGGCCCAAGAGGGCCTGAGGATGCTCTACTGACTCATAGTGGCCATAGCACTTTTTGAAATTCTTCTATGCAATAGAAATATCAGGGCGGGGTCATTTTTAACCCTAGGGACAAGATTTGAACAAATCTAACAAAACTATAGTTGGTCATCATTACTACATAAACATTTGAAAAATATGCTGAGCCGTTCATGAGAAGAAGATTTTTTAAGTTTTGAACTATTTTTAGTAATTGCGGCCATCTTGAATTTTAGATCGAAAAAAAAAATCTTCTGTATAGTCTCCTATGCAACAGAAGCATGCATGTGAAGTTTCATTGTAATTGGCCTAGTGGTTTCAGAATAGATGAAAGAAAAAGAGAATTTTCTGTTTTCCCATAGTTTCCCTATGTAAAAACTATAGTTGGTCATCATTACTACATAAACATTTTGAAAACATGCTGGGCCGTTCATGAGAAGAAATATTTTATATGTTTTGAACTATTTTTAGTAATTGCGGCCATCTTGAATTCAGATTGAAAAAAAAAATCTTCTGTATAGTCTCCTATGCAACAGAAACATGCATGTGAAGTTTCAGTTTAATCGGCCTAGTGGTTTCAGAAAAGATGAAAGAAAAAGAGAATTTTCTGTTTTCCCATAGTATCCCTATGTAAAATTCTAAGTCCCCTTACAGGGCTTCTATAAATTTTAGCCCCTTAATTCTTATCTGCAATCAAACCCCTACACAAAGGGATAATTTATGCCAAATATGTGCAAATCTGACATGCCGGTTCTTTAGAAAACGATTTTAGTAAATCCCAATTTGTACCCTTTAGGGGCCCATCCTGACCCCTTAAGACAGTGGAACCCATTCATTTTTACAAAATCTGAACCTCCTTCACCTAACAATGCTTCTGTTAAGATATAGGCAAAATCATTTCCATTTTAAAAAAAGAAAATAAATGAATATTATAATGACATGTGTCTCCTAATTGAACCCTCGGGGCGGGGTCATATTTAACCCTAGGGACACCATTTGAACAAATCTATCAAAACTATAGTTGGTCATCATTACTACATAAACATTTTGAAAATCTGCTATGCCGTTCATGAGAAGATGATTTTTTAAGTTTTGGACTATTTTTAGTAAGGGTGGCCATCTTGAATTTCAGATCGAAAAAAAAAATCTTCTGTATAGTCTCCTATGCAACAGAAACATGCATGTGAAGATTCATTTTAATTGGCCTAGTGGTTTCAGAATAGATGAAAGAAAAAGAGAATTTTCTGTTTTCCCATAGTATCCCTATGTAAAATTCTAAGTCCCCTTACAGGGCCCCTATAAATTTTAGCCCCTTAATTCTTATCTGCAATCGAACCCCTACACATAGGGATAATTTATGCCAAATATGAACAAATGTGACGTACTGGTTCTTAAGAAAACGATTTTAGCAATTCCCAATTTTTACCCTTTTGGGGCCTATCCTGAACCCTTAAGACAGTGGAACCCATTCATTTTTACAAAATCTGAACCTCCTTCACCAAACAATGCTTCTGTGAAGATATAGGCAAAATCATTTCCATTTAAAAAAAAACCTAAAAAAATATTATAATGACATGTGTCCCCTAATTGAACCCTCGGGGCGGGGTCATATTGAACCCTAGGGACACCTTTTGAACAAATCTAACAATACTATAGTTGTCCATCATTACTACATAAACATTTTGAAAATCTGTTGGGCCGTTCATGAGAAGAAGATTTTTTAAGTTTTGAACTATTTTTAGTAATTGCGGCCATCTTGAATTTCAGATCGAAAAAAAAAATCTTCTGTATAGTCTCCTATGCAACAGAAACATGCATGTGAAGTTTCATTGTAATTGGCCTAGTGGTTTCAGAATAGATGAAAGAAAAAGAGAATTTTCTGTTTTCCCATAGTATCCCTATGTAAAATTCTAAGTCCCCTTACAGGGCCCCTATAAATTTTAGCCCCTTAATTCTTATCTGCAATCAAACCCCTACACATAGGGATAATTTATGCCAAATATGTGCAAATTTGACATACCAGTTCTTAAGAAAACGATTTTAGTAATTCCCAATTTTAACCCTTTTGGGGCCCCTCCTGACCCCATAAGACAGTGGAACCCAGTCATTTTTACAAAATCTGAACCTCCTTCACCAAACAATGCTTCTGTTAAGATATAGGCAAAATCATTTCCATTTTAAAAAAAAAAAAAAAAAATATTATGACACGTGTCCCCTAATTGAACCCTCGGGGCAGGGTCATATTGAAGCCTACGGACACCATTTGAACAAATCTAACAATACTATAGTTGGATATCATTATTACATAAATATTTTGAAAAACCTGTTGGGCCGTTCATGAGAAGAAAATTTTTTAAGTTTTAGACTTTTTTTAGTAACGGCGGCCATCTTGAATTTCAGATCGAAAAAAAAAAGCTTCTGTATAGTCTCCTATGCAACAGAAACATGCATGTGAAGTTTCAGTTTAATTAGCCTAGTGGTTTCAGAGAAAGTGCTGCTAACAGACGACAGTCGACAGACAACGCGCCTTTGGCCAGTAGAGCTAAAAATGGACTTGAAACACAACACAGGAAGCAATTTTCAACGATCCACAATCACCATCACCAACATCATCCCGACTATCATCAACAACCCGACTATCATCATTACCAACACCATCCCGACTATCATTAACACCTCGACTATCATCATCACCAACACCATCCCTACTATCATCAACACCCCGACTATCATTATTTCCAGCACCATCCCCACTATCATCATCACCAACACCATCCCAACTATCATCATCACCAACACCATCCAAACTATCATCAACACCAACACCATCCCAACTATCATCAACACCAACACCATCCAAACTATCATCAACACCAACACCATCCAAACTATCATCAACACCCCGACTATCATCATCACCAACACCATCCCCACTATCATCAACACCAACACCATCCCAACTTTCATCATCAACAACACCATCCCAACTATCATCATCACCAACACCATCCCAACTATCATCAACACCAACACCATCTCAACTATCATCATCACCAACACCATCCCAACTATCATCAACACCAACACCATCCCAACTTTCATCATCACCAGCACCATCCCAACTATCATCATCACCAACACCATCCCAACTATCATCAACACCAACACCATCCAAACTATCATCAACGATCCGACTATCATCATCACCAACACCATCTCCACTATCATCATCACCAACACCATCCCAACTATCATCATCACCCCGACTATCATCATCACCCCGACTATCATCATCACCAACACCATCTCCACTTTCATCATCACCAACACCATCCCAACTATCATCATCACCCCGACTATCATCATCACCACCAACACCATCCCAACTATCATCATCACCCCGACTATCATCATCACCAACACCATCCCCACTATCATCAACACCAACACCATCCCAACTTTCATCATCAACAACACCATCCCAACTATCATCATCACCCCAACTTTCATCATCAACAACACCATCCCAACTATCATCATCACCCCGACTATCATCATCACCAACACCATCCCCACTATCATCAACACCAACACCATCCCAACTTTCATCATCAACAACACCATCCCAACTATCATCAACACCAACACCATCCCAACTATCATCAACACCAACACCATCCCAACTATTATCATCACCAACACCATCCCCAATATCATCAACACCAACACCATCCCCACTTTCATCATCACCAACACCATCCCAACTATCATCATCACCAACACCATCCCAACTATCATCAACACCAACACCATCCAAACTATCATCAACGATCTGACTATCATCATCACCAACACCATCTCCACTATCATCATCACCAACACCATCCCAACTATCATCATCACCCCGACTATCATCATCACCAACACCATCTCCACTTTCATCATCACCAACACCATCCCAACTATCATCATCACCCCGACTATCATCATCACCAACACCATCTCCACTATCATCATCACCAACACCATCCCAACTATCATCATCATCCCGACTATCATCATCACCAACACCATCTCCACTATCATCATCATCCCGACTATCATCATCACCAACACCATCTCCACTATCATCATCACCAACACCATCCCAACTATCATCATCACCCCGACTATCATCATCACCAACACCATCTCCACTATCATCATCACCAACACCATCCCAACTATCATCATCACCCCGACTATCATCATCACCAACACCATCCCAACTATCATCATCACCCCGACTATCATCATCACCAACACCATCCCAACTATCATCATCATCCCGACTATCATCATCACCAACACCATCCCAACTATCATCATCATCCCGACTATCATCATCACCAACACCATCTCCACTATCATCATCACCAACACCATCCCAACTATCATCATCACCCCGACTATCATCATCACCAACACCATCTCCACTATCATCATCACCAACACCATCCCAACTATCATCATCACCCCGACTATCATCATCACCAACACCATCCCAACTATCATCATCACCCCGACTATCATCATCACCAACACCATCCCAACTATCATCATCACCCCGACTATCATCATCACCAACACCATCTCCACTATCATCATCACCAACACCATCCCAACTATCATCATCACCCCGACTATCATCATCACCAACACCATTCCCACTATCATCATCACCAACACCATCCCAACTTTCATCATCAACAACACCATCCCAACTATCATCAACACCAACACCATCCCAACTTTCATCATCACCAACACCATCTCCACTATCATCATCACCAACACCATCCCAACTATCATCATCACCCTGACTATCATAATCACCAACACCATCCCCACTATCATCATCACCAACACCATCCCAACTTTCATCATCAACAACACCATCCCCACTATCATCAACACCAACACCATCCCAACTTTCATCATCAACAACACCATCCCAACTATCATCATCATCATCATCACCCCGACTATCATCATCACCAACACCATCCCCACTATCATCATCACCAACATCACCCCGACTATCATCATCACCAACACCATCTCGACTATCATCATCACCAACACCATCCCAACTATCATCAACACCAACACCATCCCAATTATCATCAACACCAACACCATCCCATCTATCATCAACACCCCGACTATCATCAACACCCCGACTATGTTCAACACCCCGACTATCATCATCACCAACACCATCCCAACTATCATCATCACCCCGACTATCATCAACACCCCGACTTTCATCATCACTCCGACTATCATCATCACCAACACCATCCCCACTATCATCAACACCCCGACTATCATCATCACCAACACCATCCCAACTATCATCAACACCCTTACTATCATCATCACCAACACCATCCCTACTATCATCTACACCCCAACTATCATCAACACCCCGAATATCATCATCACCAACACCATCCCCACTATCATCATCACCAACACCATCCCAACTATCAACAACACCCTGACTATCATCATCACCAACACCATCCCCACTATCATCATCACCAACACCATCCCCACTATCATCAACACCCCGACTATCATCATCACCAACAGTTTCCCCGTTATCAGCATAAATAATATCCCACTATCATCATCATCTCCAACAAAAAACCCACCATCATCATCACCAACAAAAACCCCACCATCATCAATAAAAAACCCACTATCATCATCACCAAAGGCACCATTCTGAGCACAACAGAACTTTCATATGTATTCCTGTCTTCATTGTTTTGGTGTAACATAAGCAATCTCATATGGAATAACAGTTATTATTATATAATCTATGAATAAATGAATTCTGATTGGCCAGAATGATCCCTCATTGAACAAAATACTATATGACATTGAACAGTTTTTACTTTGGGTTTTGCAAAACTGTGCACAAATTTACGATATACCACGGTTACTAAAAAATAGCTGCTGAGAATTCCAAGTGTTCGCCAAATGCACCGACGAGAAATGAGATGTTCCAAATGCAGAATTATTTTCAAATGGCTGTCAACAAGAGATTTATGTTCGATTTCAGCAAAATTATTCAATCAATTAATATATGTCGTCATTATTTATGAGAGAAACAATTGAACAATTAGTTTAAATATAAAGATAACAATAATTTATAAGATGTGGCAGTGGCTGCAGTGGTGTTATGATGTTGAACTTATGCAAGAATTAGTTTTTTATCTCCATGGTTCGAATCCCATCCGGGGAATTTAATTTTCGCTATCTTTTTTTAAGCTAAATTTATTTAATTTCTTTATTTAAATAATATTGTTATATAAATATGTATAATCTTAATTTGGTGACATTTTGTCATTTCCTGTATGAAAAAAGCTAGACTAGTAAAGGCTCAGAAATCATTATTTATATAATAGAACAGTTACGGAATTTTCAGTTGTGCACCAGAAAAGCATAAATATTGACATCGCCTACCGCCTCGGTTGATATTAATTTTTCTGGTGCATAGCACCTCATATTGCACAACTGAAAAGTCCATAATTGTAGAATGTCTAATGAACAAAGACAGATCAAAGATAATTGTTAACTTAACAAACTTTTTAAAAAAAGAAACATTGTTTTTAATTAAAACAAGAAAGGAAATTATAATATTTACACTTAATTCTAAGCAAACATTCATTACACTTCAATGGTGCAATAAATCAGTATTTTAAAATCTTTTATTCTTTCTTATTTATTTCTTTTTACTTAGATGAGTGTAGCATAATGGAAAATTGTTTAAAAAACAAAAAGTCTGCAATTTACTGGAATTCTTGAAAGTCTTTGATGATGTCATAGTAAATTATGATGAAATTATGTAAATTAAGATGTCATAATGTAAATTATAATGTCAAATTAAATAAGTATAGTCAGTTGTCTTGTTTATGCACTATTTTGTTTTAAGCACCATGACTTATAATTCTAGTGCAAAAATGGGATGAGTGCACTTGTCACGTTATTGCACTCAATAAATATATGACAAAAAATATACCACTATTGCATTTTCAAAAAAACATTATTTAAGAATGGAAATTGACAAAGATATTTCGAGTCAATTACTGTAAGAAAATGCTTTTTGTGATAAAAGTCAGTTATCTCGTTTTTGCACCCAAGGGACAATATGACTACAGGTGCTTACATGAGACTATAAGTGCTGACTGGTGATTAAAGGTGCTTACAGGTGACTACATGTGACTACAGGTGCTTATATGTTACTCCAGGTGCTTACTGGTGACTACAGGTGCTTACATGTGACTACAGGTGCTTACATGTGACTATATGTGCTTACTGGTGACTACAATTGCTTACAGGTGACTACAGGTGACAACATGGACTTACAGGTGACTACAGGGGCTTATATGTGATTGCAGGTGCTTACATGTGACTATAGGTGCTAACTGGTGACTACATGAGTATACAGGTAACTAAAGGTGCTTACATGTGACTACATGTGCTTACATGCGACTACAGATGCTAACTGGTGACAACAGGTGCTTACAAGTGACTACATGTGCTAACATGACTACAGGTGCTTACTAATGACTACAGCTGACTACAGGTGCTTCATGTGGCTACATTTGCTTACATGTGACTACAGGTGCTTACATTTGACTACAAATGCTTACAGATAATTAAAGGTGGTAACATGTGACTACAGGTGCTAACATGTGACTACAAGTGATTACTGGTGACTACATGGGCTTACATGTGACTATAGGTGCTTACTGATGATTACAAGTGCATACAGGTGACTACAGGGGCTTACAGGTGATTACAGGGGCTTACATGTGACTACAGGTGCTTACATGTGACTTAAGGTGATTTCTGATGACTACATGTGTATACAGGTGACTACAGGTGCTTACCTGTGACTACATGTGCTTACATGTGACTACATGTGCTTACTGATGACAACAGG
Source organism: Panopea generosa (assembly GCA_029582155.1). Lineage (NCBI taxonomy): Eukaryota > Metazoa > Mollusca > Bivalvia > Adapedonta > Hiatellidae > Panopea > Panopea generosa. Next base: position 2,614,904 of record JAPMAH010000026.1, on the reverse strand, counting down.
TGCTTACAGGTGACAACATGTGCTTAAGTGTGACTACAGGTGCTTACATGTGACTATAGGTGCTTACATGTGACTATAGGTGTTTACTAATGACTACAGCTGACTACAGGTGCTTACATGTGGCTTCATTTGCTAACATGCTACTACATGTTCATACAGGTGCTTACATGTGACTATAGATGCTTACAAGTGACTACATGTGCTTACATGTGACTACAGGTTCTACATGTGATTATAGGTGCTAACATGTGACTGCAGGTGCTAATATGTGACTACATGTGCTACCATGTGACTACAGGCGCTTACAAATGACTACAGGTGTTTTCATGTGACTACAGCTGCTTACAGCTGACTACAGCTGCTAACATATGACTACATTTGTTTACATGTGACTACATGTGCTTACATGTGACTACAGGTGATTTTATGTGACTACAGGTGCTTACAGCTGACTACCAGTGCTAACAGCTGACTATAGGTGCTTATAGTTGACTACAAGAGCTAACAGCTGACTACAGGTGCCTACAGCTGACTATATGTGCTTACATGTGACTACAGGTGCTTACATGTGATAACAGGTGCTCACTGGTGCTTACATGTGACTACAATTGCTTACATGTGACTGCAGTTGCTTACAGCTGACTACAGCAGAGATGCCAACCCTTAATTACTGAAAATAGGAGTGTGGTCAAAAGCGAGGGTTTTGAGGGGGGTTTGGGGGTCTTCCCCACAGAATTTTTTTCAAGTTGTAGATGCTCTGAGATGGCATTTCAGCACTTTTCAGTGATAAAAAGTCATGTATTTATTAAGAAATATTTCATAATACCTGATGAAAAAGAGTATTGAGTGATCGAGTTTTATAGAATTAATTAAAAAAGCTGACAAACTGATGAAAAGCGAGGCTTTATTGAACATTCAAATTAAGCTTTATTGGGATTTAATTACCGACTCATCCATTGGTTGAGTTGTCGCAACCATTGTCGGTATTTTCCTTGACGACGACTGACAAGTTGAGTGGGTGATGTGCTCTTTTGCAGCAATGTTTTTTTTCAAATCACCCATCCCACCGTGAGATAACATAATTTCTGCATTGCAGACCTTGCAGAATGCAATAATGCACCCCCATCTTCGATGTCGAAAAGCAAGGATATGCATCGGTGTAACTTTTAATAAATGTTTGTTTATGTTCGTATATTTTTTTCTTTGGTGGTGTTGCATCCGCCATATTGGATTTTGAAGGTTGTTGATCGGCCTTTCCGGATCATCCGATATTGTTTTCATAAATACTCGGGTAATTTCCGGATACCCTAATTAAAAGCGCTTCTAGAAGTGACGTAGCGCAGACGAAAATGTCCGAACATCAAAACCGGTGTCAGTGTAAACGGTGCTGATTATTTGTTTTACCCGTGAAATTTATCCCGGACCATTTTTTTTTAAAAATCGGAGGCAATTCATGGAAAATCGGAGAGCGGATTTTTCGTACAAAAATCGGATTCACTCCGCCAAAATCGGAAGAGTTGGCATCTCTGCTACAGGTGCTTACAGCTAACTACAGGTGTTTAAAGCTGACCATAGGTGCTTACATGTGACTACAGGTCCTTACATGTCATGACATATACTTACAGGTGACTATAGGTGCATACATGTGACTACAGGTGCTTACATTGATGTGATTTCAGATGCATACAACTAACTAGAGGTGCTTACATGTGACTACATGTGCTAACAGCTAATTACAGGAGCTTACATGTGATTACAGCTGATTACAGCTAACTACAGGTGCTTACATGTGACAACATCTGCTTTCATGTCACTACATGTGCTTATATGTGACAACAGGTGCTTACATGTGACTACAGGTACATACAGATGACTACATGTGCTTAGATGTGACTACAGGTGATTACATGTGACTACATGTGCTTACAGGTGACTACAGGTGCTTACATGTGACTACAGCTGCTCACATGTGACTATAGGTGCTTACATGTGACTATAGGTGTTTACTTATGACTACAGCTGACTACACGTGCTTACATGTGGCTACAGTTGTTAACATGTGACTACATGTGCATACAGGTGACTACGGGTGCTTACATGTGACTATAGATGCTTATTGGTGACTACATGTTCTTACATGTGACTACAGGTGCTTCTGGTGACTACAGGTGCTTACAAGTGACTACAGGTTCTTACATGTGACTGCAGGTGCTTATATGTGACTTCAGGTGCCTATATATGACAACATGTGCTTACATGTGAGTACATGTGCGTTCATGTGACTACAGGTGCATACAGATGACTACATATGTATACAGATGGCTACAGATGGTTACATGTGACTACATGTGCTTACTGGTGACTACAGGTGGCTACATGTGACTACAGGTGCTAACTGGTGACTACAGGTGCTTACATGTGACTACAGGGGCTTACATGTGACTATAGGTGCTTACTGGTGACTACAAGTGCATACAGGTGACTACAGGGGCTTACAGGTGACTACAGGGGCTTACATGAGACTACAGGTGCTAACATGTGACTAAATGTGCTTTCTGGTGACTACATGTGTATACATGTGACTACAGGTGCTTACATGTGACTACAGGTGCTTACATGTGACTATAGGTGCTTACATGTGACTATAGGTGTTTACTTATGACTACAGCTGACTACACGTGCTTACATGTGGCTACATTTGCTAACATGTGACTACATGTGCATACAGGTGACTACAAGTGCTTACATGTGACTATAGATGCTTTTTGGTGACTACATGTGCTTACTGGTGACTACAGGTGCTTACAAGTGACTATAGCTTACATGTGACTACAGGTTCTTACATGTGATAATAGGTGCTAACATGTGACTGCAGGTGCTTATATGTGACTACATGTACTGCCATGTGACTACAGGTGCTTACATGTGACTACAGGTGCTTTCATATGAATACAGCTGCTTACAGCTGACTACAGCTGCTAATATATGACTTCATTCGTTTACATGTGACTGCATGTGCTTACATGTGATTACAGGTGATTTTATGTGACTATAGGTGCTTACAGCTGACTACCAGTGCTAACAGCTGACTATAGGTGTTTACAGTTGACTACAAGAGCTAACAGCTGACTACAGGTGGCTTCAGCTGACTATGTGCTTACATGTGACTACAGGTGCTTAAATGTGATCACAGGTGCTCACTGGTGCTTACATGTGACTACAATTGCTTACATGTGACTGCAGTTGCTTACAGCTGACTACAGGTGCTGTGCTTACATGTGATGACATACACTTACAGGTGACTATAGGTGCATACATGTGACTACAGGTGCTTACAATAACGTGATTTCAGATGCATACAACTAACTACAGGTGCTTACATGTGACTTCATGTGCTAACAGCTGATTACAGGTGCTTACATGTGACTACAGCTGATTACAGCTAACTACAGGTGCTTACATGTGACAACATCTGCTTTCATGTCACTACATGTACTTACATGTGACAACAGGTGCTTACATGTGACTACAGGTACATACAGATGACTACATGTGCTTAGATGTGACTATAGGTGATTACATGTGACTACATGTGCCTATATGTAACTACAGATGCTAACATGTGACTGCAGGTGCATATAGATTACTACAGGTGCATACAGATGACTACATGTGCTTTCATATGACTACATGTGCTTAAATGTGAGTACATGTGATTACAGGTGCAAACAGATGACTACATATGTATACAGATGGTTACAGGTGGTTACATGTGACTACATGAGCCTATATGTAACTACAGGTGCTAACGTGTGACTACAGGTGTATACAGATGACTTTAGTTGCTTTCATGTAATTACATGTGCTTACATGTGACTACAGGTGCTTACATGTGACTACAGGTGGTTACATGTGATTACAGGCAATTATATGTGACTACATGTGCTTACAGGTGACTACAGATGCTTACATGTGACTACAGGTGGTAACATATGACTACATGTGCTTGCATGTGACTACATGTGCTTACATATTACTTCAGGCACATACAGGTGACTACAAGTGGTTACATGTGACTACATGTGGTAACATGTGATTACAGGTGGTTACATGTGACTACAGGTGCTTACAGGTGACTGCATGTGCTTACATGTGACTACAGGTGCTAACATGTTACTACAGGTGCATACAGATAACTACATGTGCATAAATGTGACTACAGAAGCATACAGATGCTTACATGTGACTACAGGTGCTTACATGTAACTATATGTGCTGACAGGCTACTACATGTGCATGTGACTACACACGACTATGGGTGACTACAGGTACATGCGACTAAATGTGCTTGATTAAATTTCAAGTTGTACACCTGGCATTTTACAAATCTTGGAAACACAACTCCTCCTGAACCAACCAACATATCTTTGGGAAGCAAATGTTTTGCATCAAAAGAAAGGTCTTGATTGTAACTCTGGGTGGTTCACTTTTCTTTGATAAATAATGCATGTGTTTAGATTATATGTTTGTCAAGTATAACTGATTAAGATAAAGAGAGAGAGAGATTATTTACATGGGCATCTGATTCTGGTATTTGAGGATGTTCCTTCCAAGAGCATCTGATTCTGGTATCTGAGAATGTTCCTTCCAGGCATAAATAGGGAATGTATTTTATTCTTTTTAAAAAACCTCCTGAAACCTGAAATGTATTTTATTTTTTTTAAAAAACCTTCCGCCTCAATACATTTTTATTACATGAAAATGATGGTATTCTTGTTTACTATTTTGTAGCAGACAAGACAGGAAGAGTTGTCTCCCATTTCTTACAATAATGAATGAATGAATGAATGGTGTTTTACGGCACGTCGACACATAAATTCTTACAATAAATAGACATCAGTAATTGATTGAATATTTAGCGTCATTTTTATGCCATCAAGGGCTAACAGACTATCAGTTAAACTAACCGCTTTTTCCTGGGATCCTAGAAGGTTAACCAGTACTCGAGCACACCCCATCTCCACAAGTAACTTATAACTTTCCCTAATGAACCAGCATAGAGAGAGAAAGACGAATGATAATAAGACACAATGTCACACATCAACCATCACAGAGGTTTTTGCCGGGCGGAGATTCAAACTCACAATCCCTGGATTATAGTCAGACAAGCTAATGACAGAGTTAATCAGGCCTGGCAGATAGTCATTTAAAGTAAAGTTTATCACTAAATTAGTTAACAAGCATATTTGTTACCAATATTCAATTTTATGCTTTGTTTTCATAAATAACTAATTTACAAACCAATTTACTCTGTAAACATTAAAAATGCAAGCAATATATAATAATATCTGTTTTACAGTAGCTCTATTTTACTTGTTTTTAACATTTCAGTAAGTTGTAGTCTTGATCACACTGCAAGCATTGTGTCAAGTTGCACAGAAGAAATGTTTGAATCTAGAACTGAGATCTGATTGGCTGAAACAAACACATCTCTTCGACAGTTATCTTTTAACAGGATGTGGTCAAACAATCTAAATATAGCTAATTTAGTGGCAATAACATTGCTGAAAGATATAGTTCACAATAATTTCAGACAGTTTATGGCAGCTTCATGATTTCTGTTTAGTGGCAGAAAACATCTGGAACGATTTGTTTTGAAATTGAATCCTGTTCTTAATAACAAAATTTGGTCTAAAACTGAGAAAAACATGTGATTTTAGAAGCCCTGTATTTTATGTTATAAAGATACAACTACCTAAAGGTTTATTGTTTTGGAGACAATATCCAGCGCTGTGGTTCCACGCAAATCCTGACTGATACATTTCCCAGTGATACAGCAAACATCATGTCACCCACACACCAGGGTAGTAAGGAGAAGTAGACCATGACATGTGTGGAGGCAGTGGATATCTTCCACAACTCTGGGTTCAAGGGCTGTTATAATACATGACTGCACCCAACTGCAAACAAAATGAAAAATAATTATAATAATGTATTTTAGTTGGCAACAATGAGTGTAAAATATTTTGCGGTTGTGCTCCAAAAATGTCAAATTTTGTATTTGTTTCCATGTTTACTGAAAATGATTGCTAATGAATACTCCCTCATGTCCAAAGTAACTACTTGAATACTAGGTCAACATGTGTACAAAGTTTCATGAAAGGTTTTGGAGTGGTGCTGTGGAAATGGTGAATTTCGTAATTTTGGCCATTTGTTTTCGTGGTAGCATAAAATTTATATTGTAAATGAAAGCTCACATATAACAAAAGGCACTACAAGACAACTAGGTTGACACGTGATGTAAAAAGTTTCATACAGTGACCTAGAACAGTTTTTGGAGTTGTGCTTCAGAAACAGCGAATTTAGTGATTTTGGTCATTTGCTTCTATGGTAACAGAGAAAACATTGAGAACGAAAACTTCCCAATAGCAAAAGCACTACAAGACCACTAGGCTGACATGTATCTAAGTTTTGTGAAGTAACTGTTAACACTTTTGGAGTTGTGTTTCAGAATATCTTTTCGAAAAAAAATGTTTTAAATATTTTGAAAAAAACTCTGACAGGAATTTCTGTTTATTTGATTACTAGAAAATGAAAACCCAATTTAATTAAAAACAATCAAAAATAAAGTATCAGAACAGCATTTTCTGATTGAATGAGCAAATTAAAATATCCTGAGATTCAATAACAATGTGGTTTAATATAGCAATTTTATACAGTTAAGGTAATATGTACATTAACTTTAAACCTAAATTCATTTAAATTTTGTGTATGGGCTATTGCTTGTTACTGTGGTGGGTGGAGTAATGACAACTATTCCTAACAACAGGTGAGTATGATGCCCTTGCATGGGTTAGGTCAGTGTCACACAATTTGTGTCACTCACATCTACAATAAATGGTGAACCTGTATGTAAAGTTTTAAGTCAAATGCAAGAAATTAAACTGTAAAGCAGTTTGCTTCCCAAGAATTACAATAAGGTAAATTAAGCAATGTTACTACGTGTAAGGGCAATAACTGTACATGGAAGAAAGTCAGCATCATAACATTTGTGTGGCACATCTACACTTGATGTTGATCATGAATGCAAAGTTTCAAATCAATTGCCTGAAAACTGTGAGTGTAGTGTTCTCCAAAAGCATTGCAATATAATGACAGACAGACAGACGGACATTCTCACAAATGGGTATTTAAGTCGCTTCTTTGCGTCAATTGTATTACTTGTGTGGCTAAATTTTAGCCACGTAAGAGAAAAAAAGCCACCTATGAGCTGTTTTTTAAGTGTCTAGAACAGCCACGTAATGTTTTTTCAACAGCTTTTCAACTGTCAATAAAAATTACTAGAGAGAGAGAGAGAGAGAGAGAGAGAGAGAAAGACAGACAGACAGGGGCAGGCAGGCAGGCAGACAGACAGACAGACAGACAGACAGACAGACAGACAGACAGACAGACAGACAGACAGATAGACAGAAGATTTGATAAGTTATTTTCTTACTGTTAAATTGAACAATACTCAGTGTATGACATGGGTCCAACTACGTTACTGTGTTCAAACTACATAAGTATTTTTAGAATGTATTTTTAACAACTGTTGTAAAAAATAAATTTATTATGACTTAAACTTACACCTACACATATAACCAGTGCCTAAAGGTTTATACAGAAATACAGAAACTTGTCTATGATTCTAATATTTTTCTTTACATGACATCAGAGTGATGCAAAACATGGCATTTCATACTTGAGAATCCTCTATTAGTTTTGTAGTAGAATAAAAATACTGTAATTTTCCCACAGAATTGCAAATGAGTGGCAAACTTTCTCACATACACATTTTGACTGAGCTTGGCTTGAACCCACAACCTCAGTAGTAAGCCAGGCGGTTTTAAATAATCCTCATTTCTTCTTCTTTAAATATGCATTTTCCTTTTTTTAATGCTCATTTTTTTATTTAAATGGCATTATTGATGTATTTTGAACACTTTGATAGCATTGTCATGTTTGAATTGTGAATTTAAAAACAAAAATTGATGCTTGGAAATTGGGGTATGAATACATGATTTCGGAAGTCTACTTTCACTTTGTCACCAGTGTACACACTGAGCAGAAAAAAAATCTCTTATATGACACATGACCCTTATTTTTCTCATCATATTTTGATAGTGCAGAGGTTGACAAACAGTAAAATGTAGATTTCACTTCTTACATTTGGGATTCTCCATGAATGACAAGCCTTCAAACTTTTATTATTTACTATAGAATAAAGAACAAAAATCAATCGTGGGATGACACCTAAAGGGAGTGTTTCAGGATAAAACGCCATACATGTCTTAAAAAATAAAATATTTATCAAAATGGATTAAAAGAATAAATATAAACAGAATAGTTTAGTGTGTCAAATCCACCAAAACGAGACAAAATCGATATGTAAATGGAGTGGTAAACTTAAAACGAAATCCCTATGTGTAGATCTGTAAAATGGTTGAAACTGAAATCAAAATGCCTACGCGACTCATTTAATGTCACAAAATATGTTGCCATTTAAGTGGGAAATCTATATTTGTTTAACCAAGTTAGGAAAGCCCTTTTCAATATATTAATTTGGCGTGTTAATAGATATCTTTTTGGCAATACAGTGAGTCAGTGAGTATATTATAGGCATGGTATAGTAGTAAAAAATGTTAATAGCCAATTATAAAATTTTGAAAAGTCCTGAATATATTCCCTTTAAGTCCATAATAACAGGACTCAACAGACAAAATTTGGAACTATCCTGATATATTCCTTTTAAAATCTGTTATTGGTTTTTGATTCTGTGGACATGATCTACGTAATGCATGTTTATGTTTAGATACAGGTTGTCCAGCTTGCCACTACATTATGAATCTTGAGAAATCTCAGTGTCATGAATAAGAAAGGAACCTGCCACCACAGTTGTGTCTTAGGGTTGTTGTTTAAACAAGTACTAAGGTATAAACTATGTTTTTAATTTAAAAGGAATTTATATTATTGCATTTTAAATGTTATTTAAATCTTAAAGTTTTTCTTTATATGTTCAGTTGTATCATAAAAGAAAAGTACGTCTAAATTTCTTGATTATAAAGAAAGCTCAGACCTTTTATATAAACCGTTCTTGAGTCTGCATCTGAGTGTTGTTCTTTAAGAGGCATTGGGTCGAGCTTTGGATCAGTCACTCCCAAAACCTCTGGCTTGAGCAGCCTACACTCTATCCACTGCACTACTGCCCAACCAACACACAATGATAAAAAATATTTAAGATTTGTATATATCAATTTATCACAATAAAGTATGATAAATAGTTGTTGTTGTATGGTGTTTAGCATTGCATTCAACAACTTTTCAGTCATATCATGACGGTGTCTACTTTAGACAGTATTCTGAATGTTGTCACACTGGAGTATCATGCCACAGACACATGGTATGATACCCCAACCCAGACACATTATAATGACACCGGGCTGACCAGACCTAGAACTTCCCTCTAAATGATGAGCATCAAGCGAGGCAGCTTCTAGAACCATTTTTAAAGTCTGTGGTATGACCTGGTCAGGGATCGAACCCACGACCTTCCACATACGAGGCGGACCCCACACTGCGGTCATTATGAAAAATAAAGGATCTTACCAGAGTGCTCATTTATGATTGAATTTATTAAACAAGTTGACAAAAAATATATGATGCAAGGCTTTGTACTCATGTAGTGACATTCATTTTTCAATATTAACTTCTACATTCAAAAACTGTAAAAGGCCTCAGTGACTAAGTGATCTTAGTCACTATTGTCTTAAGACTTCAACAGATCCAGAGGAGGGGGTGGGTATAGGGTGCTCGGGCTTCAGCAGATCCCAAGGTGAGGAGAGGGCTTCAGCAGATCCAGAGGTGAGCAGTTGCTTCAGCAGATCAAAAGGGAGCAGGCTTTCATTAGATCCAGAGGGGCGCAGGGGCAATAAGTCCAGAGGGAGCAGGGGCAGTAAATCCAGAGGGGGCAGGGGCTTCAACAGATCTAGACAGGGGCAGGGGCATCAAAAGATCCAGAGGGGGACAGGAGCTTCAGCTAATCAAGAAAGAGCAGACTTTCAGTAGATCCAGAGGGGGAGGGAGCCGGGACTTCAGCAAATCCAGAGGGGGGTAGGGGCTTCAGCAAATCCAGAGAGGAAAGGAGATTTAGCAGATAGAGAGGGGGGCAGGGGCTTAAGCAAATCCAGAGAAAAATAAGGTCTTTATTTAAAGAGAAGACACAGCTGGAACAACCTCCAATCGTCCCTGTGGTCCTATATTATATACATGTTAACAAAAATGAGAATAACAAAATATATACCACGTGAAAAAATTCAAACAATTCTCGCAAGGATGGTAGGTCTGTAATTACAGTATACAGTCGTTATGCGAGTTATTTTCCCCGACACCGATCCATTCTACATTTAATTGATATGCCCCGGGTGGCGTTAATAATGTGTTATAGTGTTTTATATAATCTGTCCATATCTGTGATATTGTCAATATAATGTTTTTCCCAACAGTATTATTCGTAATAAATTGTATTTGCTTTTAGTGATTTCAATCTAACCTGGAGCGCGTGGTCCAGTGGTAGAGCACCAAACCAATGATCAGAGGGTCATGGGTTTGATCATCTGCCACGGCTATGTGTGATGTCCTTGAGCAAGGCACTTTACCGCATATTCTTAGTACTGGTTCTAACCAGGAAGACTATGGGCATGTTTTGCCTAAGTTGTAAGAACTTGTTTCACAATCGAAGTAAAACAAATAAGTTTAAACTAACCTTTAACTCGTTTAATTAGAATTCTTAACGTGGCATGGTATTTTGGTGGCAATATGAATTTAAAAAAAAATAAATTATAACTTTGTCAGATGTATATTAATAAGATAATTTTGTGAAAATATATTTTGAATAAAAATAATTCAATTTTTAATATTTGATGACTATTTTATACGTCTAATTTAGCACTATTAATATAGTTATTACTATTAATTGTATAAATACAAACACGGATGATGGCAATTTTTTTCAAGATATATTTAATCCAATTCAATTTATTATTTACTGCTCCTTTCTCCTTCCCCTTCTTCCTCTTAAAACAAATAAAAGAACAGAACACAGGCATACCCAACTTTCGATATCGGTGTTACTTGAAAATCCGATAATAGCTTGAACAACATCTAAATGAATCGTCATTTATGTTCAATAACGACACTTGTTTTTTACCGTTGGAACACCAAAACAAACATTGAAATGTACCTCTTTACTATTCACCTCTTCAAGAAGCCAATGTAAAGGCCGATATTGCAGACCTTCACAGTTTGAAAGCATGGGCCCGAGACTTTCCATGTGATATGTTTGTCAATAAAATTCTACTAGAATACCACCATTCTGACTCGAACCTGGAACGAAGCCGACAGATGCTGTTTATTATTCTTCGCGAGTCAGACGACTTCCCATTTGGAGTCAACAGTGACCTCAAGAGAGGAATGAAAACCCGACAGGGGGAAGCAACCTCTGTCAAACTTGCATATGACATTCATGCATTAATCTCCGTTATCAAAGGCGAGGACATTTGTACGTGTTTTGCTTCATTTCAAACAACTATACTGAATAATGTACAGTCATGTAACACAAATATACATAAAAATGCATGCTATGTAGAACAAGTGCAGGACAATTTACTGAGTGTATCTTTCGCATTAGCTCATTTAAAAGCATGTGTAGAAGAAATTAATACGAAGCTAGGATTACCCCATATGGACAGAAAAACTGAAACCACGATTTTAACCCCCAAATCTCCTGTTAATACTCAGACTGATATCGCTGCCTCCGATGTAGGTACACTTATTGATATGCTACAGATGACAAGCACCCCTCCTGATAGTCACATTTACACAGCCAAGCCCATTTAGTTATAACAGACGACATGAAAACCGACTCCTCCTTCGGGGGTCTACCAATCCCACCCATTATAACGACACGAAAGCCCAACACCACAAATACTCTGAAAAAGAAAACGGTCTCCTTTACTGACATTAATAAAAAACTAAAATATGACACGGACCGGGCCGTATCTCCGAAACGTTCAAATCCCAAAAACATTTTAATTGCTACCTGCCCACCAAGACTCTAGGTTCGGGACTAAACAAAGTAGTCCCAGCGTAGCAGTAACATCTCCGGACGGAACATATGTGTCACGTGTCGACAAATAAACCCTCCGGATTTGATGATGATGATTTTACACAGTATGTGCGATGTCGCACAAAGCGCTTTTATGTAGATGGTTTCCGACCAACGATTACTGAAGCCAAAATAGCAAATTTGTTCGGGGCAAGGGACCGACTGTGACAAAAATTTCTTTATTTCGAAATAAGAAATATAGGACCACAGTTGTTCGCCTTAATGTTGAAGACGACAACAACGCTGACCTACTTAACAGTGACCCATATTTCTGGCCCAGGGGGGATAACATGTAGACCTTGGTTATCTTACAACTATTACAAAAACTGCAGTGTTGGTGATACTTCCAATGACAAATCGCAAACGCTCACAAATGAAAATCATGAATACTCGAATGACTCGTGGAATCATATTAACAGGCGTGATCAATACAATCATGCTTATTACCATGATTAAAATCCGTATTGTTCATTAGACGTTGACGTCGAATAGAAATCTCGTAAACTATTAAAGTGTTCTCAGATACAGGTAAACTTGATATTGCTACATGGAATGCAACAGGCATTATGTCTAGTGCTAGCTATCTGGCTGACTTTCTCAATAAACATAAAATAGATGTTTGTGGAATATCAGAACACTGGCTCTTTAGAAAAGATCTCCGCTTTTTTGGATAGTATAAACACTGACTACCGTAGTTATGCTTTATCTGACCCTGATCTAGACATCGTATTGGGTAGAAAAGTCGGTAAAGGTGGTCTCGTTTTATTATGGCATAGAGATTTGAACCCTATTGTGACCCCTTTCGACCTTAACTGTGATACTTTTATTGGCATTCAAATCAGGACAGCTCCCGGTTGTTACACATATATAGTTCAAGTATACTTGCCATGTAAAAAGCATCCTATGCAGTTGTATATTCAATTCCTTGAAGAATTAGAAGAAATCATTTGTACATATCAAGATAAGGGTACTCTGTTTGTTATAGGTGATTACAATACTGAACTTAAATCTGAACACAAAGCAACAAATTTTGATTTAGATTCAAGAGGTAAATTACTTTCACAGCTTAAATCAGTTAATACACTTGCCTTATGCAGAGGATCGAAGTTCAGTAATGTTCCCTATAACATTGACAGAGAAACAGTTATAGATGATATTTTTGTGCAGGTGCTACTATTACCAAATATTACTGACTGTCAAATAATTGCCGGGCTCGATTAGCTCAGTCGGTTGCATGTCTGACTATCAATCCAGGGGTCGTATGTTCGAATCCCCCGCCCGGCAACAGTCTCTGTGATGATTGATATACGACATTGTGTATCATTATCATTCCTCTCTCACCACTGATACAAGTGGGAAAGTTATCATTTACTTGCGGAGACAGGATGTGCTTGAGTACTGGTTAATCCAAGGAAACTGGTTAGGTTAACTGATTGTCTGTTAGCCCTCGATGGCATAAAATGACACTAAATATTCAATCAATCAATCAATCTGTCAAATATTTGATGACAATGCATTGAATGTATCTACACACCGCCCCATCGTTTGCACGTATTCTACAAAAACTGTTACCGAAACGGAAACATTAAATACTCGTATTATAAACTGGTGAAATGTGAAAAAGGTACAGTTAGATTCTTATAAACAATTCTTAGAAAATAGTGGTGTTAAAATGCGCAAAAAAAACTGGATATATGTGATACTAGAGAAATTGACGATTTGAACTCGGCTACTGTGCTAATAGTTAACCTAGCAACAGACTTATATATTCCAAAGGTACGTTTTAAACCATACATAAAACCATATTGGAATAACACGCTGACATACCTACATAATGAAATGAAAGCAAAACGCTACATATGGTTAAACGAAAATAAGCCAAATGAAACCAATTCACTTTCATATCAAAATTATAAAAATTCAAAATGTTCTTTTCGAGGTTTCCACAGAGAAGCAGTGTTAATGTTTTTTAGAGAGCCAGGATGCAGAAACTGATTCTGCAGCAGAATGTGACAACAAGAATTCTGGAAGCTAATAAATAATCGTCGAAAACAAAAAACGTCATATGCATCAGGCTTCGAAATGAATTTTAACTTTTCAAATAATTGCCATTATATCATGTTTGCATAATATGTATTATCTCTTCATATTTGGAGGAAATAAAGATTATATATAAACTATAAACAAAAAAGGACGATTTTAGTTTAATCTTCATAAATCAATAACTGTTTAAAATATCAAATTTTTACTTATCATAAAATGTTGTTTAAAATGTCCTCTACAAGTTGGTTATTTTATCATAATTTTATATTAATTATTTATTGGGCTTTTTTAATATTTAAGGCAATCACTCAATTCCTCTATAATAAAATATTATGTTCTATACAAAATGAAGTTTTTTTGTGTTTTTTTTTGAGAAACTGAATATTTTATCTCCAAAACCATATTTCAACCACATTATTCTGAATTTGTTCTTATCAGCGTAACAAGTCATTTTATTAACCTTCCATTGATATTATTTTTATTAAAATAAGACCTTATATTTTTGGTCTTTAAACACTTTTTTAGAAACACTACTTTATTTTTTTTTATGAGCAAATATCAGCAACCTTCTGGAGGATTTCTCGTGACTGTACATATTCCAGATTACCACAAGGTAATTTATATCATTGTTATGACGCCCATCCGGGGAGATTATTGGGGAAATTTTATTGTCTTTATTTCTTGTCTGTTCATGAAGTTATAAAGCAATTTAAATAGTGTAATGGGGTAAAATACATACATGCACATAGAACTGCTTAAAATTTATTTAAAAAAAAAATGCTATGGTCATTGTATGTATATTTCTATGTATTTTATTTAGTATTAAGAATTAAAAAGAATGTTATTATGCATAAAACTTATAAAAAAAATGAATCAAAAGTTTTATAGAATATTTCTGTAGAACATTTCTAGAAACACTGGTGTTTTTTTCAGACGTTTCGCGTAACGAAGTCGAATTACATAATATCTTATAACAATTAATTACAGCCTTCAGTCTTAAGACAAGAACCAGCCTTCAGTCTTAAGACAAGAACCATGTTTCCATTTGGTAAATGCCAATAAGTACATGATACAATTTTTAATTAGTACATCTGGTTCTAACTAATCAATGAGCAACTAACAGGTGAATGTGAGGTGTGACAAATATTAATGTTGCATGGGTCACTTTTAGCAATATTCATATGGAACGGAAAGTGCCTATATCCTGGAGTTTACTATCTGTATTGTCTCTCTAGTCTCTGTCTAGCATATATGATCAAATGTGATGCTTATTTTTTTTATTTTTTGTTTTCTAAATTGGCATGATAGTGCTCATCATATAATTTCAGTTTCTTAATAAATTACAGTTTTAGTGCACATTTTGAATAGAATTACAAGAGACTATTATTTTAATTATACTTTTTTTTTAAAATTTAATCCTATTGCATTGGCCCTAGGCAGATAACTAGGAAATACTTTATAGCTTACCATATACACGCATGACTTCATTGCCCCTCCAGGGAATGGAGAAGGGGGGGGGGGGGGGGTGCATTATAAAAGTTAAGTCAACTTAAAGAAGTTGAAAACGTCCTATTGTTTGATACTTTCCCTACATAAATAAAAAGTAAATATAAGAACCACAGGAATGTTTAAATTTTATCTGTTTTATTATAAAAAAATTAATTATTTTTATTTTTATTTAAAATACAAATATTCTGAATGTATTAATTAATGAATTTTATTTTATAAGTACACATTTCTATTCTCTGTTTATTTGAAAATCAATTTAACAAGTATTCAAAACTGATGCATCAGTACTTTACATCAATGGTTGAATAATTACTTGGCCATTCAAAGGTGGCAATAAATAATTAAATACCAATTAATACTAATTCAAAGTTCAAATAGATTAAGCTCAGTTCAAATAACTTGTATGCATATTTATACCCCTTTAAAATATCAAAAAGTGAAATAATTCTTTCTGAATTATGATTGAAAATTAAATAAGTGTACCAGACCATAAACACGATATAAGCATGTACTTTCACACACCATGCCTATTCAAAATAACTTAGTATTTTATACCACTTTTTTGTTATGAAAAAGCCGAGCAAACAATGCATTTTTAAAACAAATTAAAAGCAACTAATAATTTTGTCATCAAAATAACTCTTATACCATATTAAAGTATAGAAAACATACTTTTTGAATATAACAAGAACTAAGTGATCAAAAAATAGGAAAGACGCAATTTCAAATCATTATAAATACGTATCATTATCTAAATTAACTTTAAACTTGATTTACATAATAAACTAAAGATTTATTGTGTGATCTAAAAAACCAGCCCAGAACCAAGAAGTGTATTTATAAAACAATGAACATCATGAGAAATTTCGAGGGATCGATATGTCTTCAAAATGAGGAGTCGAAACTTCGAAGGGTCGAGATGTCCCGATACCGTTTTATCCCATATAACTCTACAATAACGATATACATATTACAGTATAATAACATTACCTCACACATGCACACTTACAATATTTCTTACCTGGGGACAGTTAGTGCATATCAAAACACATTGTCCAACGATTTGATACTTTTTTATTTGATCGTCCTCTATTACAGCGATTAAATGAGACTAGAGGACAGTGTGATAATTTAAATGAATGGGTGCCAGCGTAAGATATCTTTGGAGTGGGTCAACATGTTAGCAAAACTAGAATCAGTACAAACATTCTTAAGTGTACAAACTCACTGTTTATGTTGATATGAATCTTTAAACATAACTTGTTTACTATTATCTTAAAGTTAAGTCCAGTACAAGTACTTTTCCTGATGACACCATTTCCATCCGTGTAAATGGCTGGTCCGCAGTTATACGTATACATACTAGGAAAAAATCAAATGGCTGAGTCACTGCATACAATAAATAACCCTTGTTTTTTTCATGAGTTTATTATTTTCAAAGGTAAATTTACCATTTTATTCAAGACAATAAAGTAACATTATTACTGTTTATTACTAATTAATGTCATCATTTACATGGTTGATAACAATTTATGGTATTATCTGCGGTAAAAGGTATAACCAGTATAATATTTTTTTTCACAAGCTTATTTCATCTAATTACTCAAGTCAGTTTAGATATACATGCTATGAATAAGCATTTTTTACAAGTTTATCAAATTGCATAAATCTGTGTAATTAGCACATTATTAAAGAGCGTGCAGACCTGATAATATACACTATATATTTTACATATGGTACTCTTCATCCTGAAATGGTACGCTTGGGGTAATGGTATGCCAAAGCAGTGGTATGCTTCATTTTGCATCCATTTTTAGAGATATTCTTTCAGATTATGATACACCTAACAGAAATTGCTTTTTATTTACATTGTATTAATTCTAAGTAGTGTTGATATGCATTTAAAGATGTTAGTTACCCCTTTATTATGTTATTTTCCTTTATCATACTGAAACCATATTCTTTTACAGTGAGAGAACCATATCAGGAATAGAATATATAACAGAAACTGACAATGAGACTGTCAGTACATGAATGGCAATGTAGGTTGGTATTTACTGATATCATTGAAAATTATTCTTAGATAAGAAGATAAAAAAATATTTACAAAAATACTACAAGTATGTGGTCAAAAGATCATGCATACAATTTCAGTACTAATACCAATTGCTTTCTTTGAATAATTCATATGAACAAGGTCTATTGTGTAATAACAACATTTAATGACTAGTCTGGAAATTACTGTAAGATGTATGCTTTTCTGCTTTTTGTATAGTGGAGTTGTAATTGTCTCTTATAATTCTTATATTGATTGTTTGGATATTTAGCATCATTTTTATGCCGGGAGTGGGGTGCTAACAGATGTTAGTATTAACCAAATCAATGTTTCCCACGGTCCTAGAAGGTTAACTAAGTAACTTGATCACATCCCCATCTCTGCAAGAAACTGATAACTTTTCCATTTGAATCAGTGGTGAGAGACGAATGATGAGACTCAATGTTGTATATTAAACATCACGGAGATTGTTGCCAGATGGTGATTCAAACTCACTGTCCCTTGATTGATAATCAGATTAATTCTTGTATAGAATAGCATATGTTTTATCATATAATTTGTTTTATAAACTGTATTGTTTAAAGTATTTATGATGTGACCTTAATATCTATATAAAATCTAAATCTGGTAAATATTTAGTAAAAATATTTTACATTTTCAGGCTCTCAGAAAGTCCTTACTCAACTCACCAGACACTCACCAAACAAGAAACAGATGCTAGGTATCAGTGACCTACCTTTACAGTAAGTATTGACAATATATAAAGTGCCAAGAAATGATAAAATAGGAAATAAATATTGCACTTTTAGGATAGTTCCTATTATTTAAAATTTCTTTTTACAATACGCAAATTTTTCAAATCTTATACTTTGTATTTACGTCATATTTGTTAACATTAAATTAAGTGTATTTGTGAATTACGCATCTAGTGTCAGTATAATCTGAATAGTTTGTGTCAAACTTGAAATTATGGGTCTTGTGTCAGTACATTCTGTTTGTTTGGGTCAAACTGGAAATTACAGGTCTTGTGTCAGTATAATGTGACTAGTTTGGGACAAACTGGGAATGACAAGTCTAGTGTCAGTATAATCTGACTAGTTTGGGTCGAACTGGAAATTACAGGTCTTGTGTCAGTATAATGTGACTAGTTTGGGACAAACTGGGAATGACATGTCTAGTGTCAGTATAATCTGACTATTTTGGGTTGAACTGGAAATTACGGGTCTTGTGTCAGTATAATGTGACTAGTTTGGGACAAACTTGGTATGACAAGCCTAGTGTCAGTATAATTGACTAGTTTTTGTTAAACTAAGAATAAGCAGTCTACTGTCAGTATAATCTGACTAGTTTGGGTCAAACTGGGTATGACAAGCCTAGTGTCAGTATAATTGACTAGTTTGTGTTAAACTAAGAATAAGCAGTCTACTGTCAGTATAATCCGACTAGTTTGGGTCAAACTGGGTATGACAAGCCTAGTGTCAGTATAATTGACTAGTTTGTGTTAAACTAAGAATAAGCAGTCTACTGTCAGTATAATGTGACTAGTTTGGGTTAAACTAGGAATAAGCAGTCTACTGTCAGTATAATGTGACTAGTTTGGGTTAAACTAGGAATGAGCAGTCTACTGTCAGTATAATGTGACTTGTTTTTGGGTTAAACTAGGAATAAGCAGTCTACTGTCAGTATAATGCGACTAGTTTGGGTTAAACTAGACCTATCACTGTAGTGATGAATACCCCCGAATGCCGCCATGACAGAAAATGGTTAACCATTGTATGAAGTTTTATTAAATTATATCCAATAGTTTTAAAGTAATGCTCCAGACAAAAGAAATTCTTAATAAAAGAGAATGTTATGGATTGAGTTGTTTGTATTGTTAATTTTTTTATGGTTTTGTTAAAATTAAAAATGGTCTTTTTAATTATTGTGCAGTGTACAAGCTTTCATGGCAATCAATAAATGTTATACTTTTTCGAGTTATGTTGAGGGACAACAATTTTATGGATAAGAAACAAACAAGAGCACTAGGAATACAATATCGAACCTGCTTTGCTCGAACTCCATGTATTCATCAACTTGGTTCTTTCATGAACTTTATTAAACTGTTATCACTGATGGCTTTAAAAGTACTTTAAAATTACTGCACCAGACAAGGGAAATATATCAAAGGGCAATAACTCTGTAATTAGCAAGAATAGAGTTAGGTTTCCTGTACACTGCACTTCCTGTCATTATATTGTACCATTGTATGAAGTTTGATGAAATTCCATCCAGTACTTTAAAAGTAATACTCTGGACAAAGGAAATATATCAAAGGGCAATAACTCTGTAATTAGCAAGAATAGAGTTATGTTTCTTGTACACTGCACTTCCTTTCATTATATTCTACCATTGTATGAAGCTTGATGAAATTCCATCCGGTACTTTTCAAGTTATGCTCCGGACAAGAAAAAAATATCAAAGGGCAATAACTCTGTAATTAGCAATAATAGAGTTATGTTTCTTGTACACTGCACTTCCCCTCATTATATTCTACCATTGTATGAAGTTTGATGAAATTCCATCCAGTACTTTAAAAGTAATGCTCCAGACAAGGGAAATATATCAAAGGGCAATAACTCTGTAATTAGCAAGAATAGAGTTATGTTTCTTGTACACTGCACTTCCTGTCATTATATTCTACCATTGTATGAAGTTTGATGAAATTCCATCCAGTACTTTAAAAGTTATGCTCCGGACAAAGGAAATATATCAAAGGGCAATAACTCTGTAATTAGCAAGAATAGAGTTATGTTTCCTGTACACTGCACTTCCTCTCATTATATTGTACCATTGTATGAAGCTTGATGAAATTCCACCCGGTACTTTTCAAGTTATGCTCCGGACAAGAAAAAATATCAAAGGGAAATATATCAAAGGGCAATAACACTGTAATTAGCAAGAATAGAGTTAGGTTTCCTGTACACTGCACTTCCTCTCATTATATTTTACCATTGTATGAAGCTTGATGAAATTCCATCCGGTACTTTTCAAGTTATGCTCTGGACAAGAAAAAATTTCAAAGGGCAATAACTCTGTAATTAGCAAGAATAGAGTTATGTTTCTTGTACACTGCACTTCCTCTCATTATATTCTACCATTGTATGACGTTTGATGAAATTCCATCCAGTACTTTTCAAGTTATGCTCCGGACAAGGAAAATTGCGGACAGACCGACCGACAGACCGACAGACCGACCTCAGGGTGACTCCAGTATACCCCCTCAAAACTTCGTTTGTCGGGGGTATAACTAGGAAGAAGCAGTCTACTGTCAGAATAATGTGACTAGTTTGGGTTAAACTAGGAATAAGCAGTCTACTGTCAGTATAATGTGACTTGTTTGGGTTAAACTAGGAATAAGCAGTCTACTGTCAGTATAATGTGACTAGTTTGGGTTAAACTAGGAATGAGCAGTCTACTGTCAGTATAATGTGACTAGTTTGGGTTAAACTAGGAATAAGCAGTCTACTGTCAGTATAATGTGACTTGTTTGGGTTAAACTAGGAATGTGCAGTTTACTGTCAGTATAATGTGACTAGTTTGGGTTAAACTAGGAATGAGCAGTCTACTGTCAGTATAATGTGACTAGTTTGGGTTAAACTATGAATAAGCAGTTTACTGTCAGTATAATGTGACTAGTTTGGGTTAAACTAGGAATGAGCAGTCTACTGTCAGTATAATGTGACTTGTTTGGGTTAAACTAGGAATGAGCAGTCTACTGTCAGTATAATGTGACTAGTTTTGGTTAAACTAGGAATGAGCAGTCTACTGTCAGTATAATGTGACTAGTTTGGGTTAAACTAGGAATGAGCAGTCTACTGTCAGCATAATGTGACTAGTTTGGGTTAAACTAGGAATGAGCAGTCCACTGTCAGTATAATGTGACTAGTTTGGGTTAAACTAGGAATGTGCAGTCCACTGTCAGTATAATGTTACTTTATTTATTTGATCTAGAACTGATGACTCTAGTACCAGTGTCAGGATATTAAATCTAGTTTGTGATTTTTTTTCACAAGGAATGTCAGTATAATTTGACTCGCTGGAGAGGGGTTGAGGTCAGTCAGCCAAGCAACTACAAAACTGATACAATACAATAATGTAGTCTACAAATACAGATACTTTTTATTTTCATGTCTTATCTTTAACTTTAATTTTATTTTAATTGTATCAAGGCCACCGGCCCATGCACAATACAATAATAAACAAACATATACAATGCATAGTAGTGTGCACATGTGATATAATTATGTCAGTTACTAATATATTTATACACACATTTCATATATATATATACATATATATATATTCAATAAACTAACTAGATACCTTGTATGTGTGAATTTCTCAATGTGAGTGCATAATATATATTTTTTTTACTAGACATTAATATATTAAACTTGCTCAAGGACGGGGATTCAAAATATTTCTTTGGCAGATATTTTAAGCGTAGCTCTCTATATAATGGACATACTAGAAGAAAGTTGTATTCTGTTTCAATAAGTAAATCACAGAATATGCAATAACGCATTTCTCTTGGAATATTCATATGACATCCTTTTTCAATCATTAAAATATGAGAAGTTCTAAATGCAACTATAGTATGTTAGTATTAGTATGTTAATATATTTTAAATATGGTTCGAAACTGAAATTGCATTTAAACTCTCTATACAGTACCAACTTACTATTGTGTGAGCAATCAGCATGCCAGTTTTGAATATATTGATCTTTAAGTCTATTTATATATTGTACGACAAACAATTTATGGTTAGCTACATTCCGCCTTTCCCAAACATACCCAAATCCATTTTTATACAAATTCATACAAACAGTAGACACCCAATTTTTGTACCCTTGTTCGTCAAAATATTTAAGCATATTATAACATTTTTTAACATATCTAGTATTTGGTAAACTCAATATTCTTAACCAAAAATGAATACAATGTTTAGCAGCTACTGTATACATAGGATATCTCTCACAGTCCCCCATAACTGCGGCATTACAAGATCTAAATGGTGCATTCATATATCTTTTACATGCATTAATATGTACACGTTCAGGGCAATCACGTTGTTCTAGACCCCACAATTCAGCACCATACATTAATACAGGACAAACTTTTGTATCAAATATTTTAAATAATGTTGAAGAAGGCATAGGTAGTAAATTATTCACACCTTTTAGAACAGATATTAGAACCCGTTTAGCTTTATTCGCCATATTTTCAGACATTTTATAAAGTGATAGTTTACTTGTAAATATCAAACCAACCTAGGAAAAAGCGTTAACTGTTTCTAATTGACGATTATCATAAAACCATTTTTCAAGCCTAGCTAACTGGCCACCGTTTTTAAACACAACAATTTTTGTTTTTCCTACATTTACATCCAATAACCAGTCCAAACAGTACTGATGGAGATAATTTAGTTGTTGCTGTAAACTGCCAACAGTATCGGCAATTAATGCTACATCATCAGCAAAAAGTAATGAAAAGATTTCAGTAATCTCAGGACATAATTGTATGCCATGTGTACCACTGTTAGCAACAGTTGCATTTAATTCATTTATAAAAATTATAAATAATATAGGGCTTAACTTGCAGCCTTGTGTAAGTCCAAATGGACAATTAAAATACTTTGTAAAGGTTGATCCGATTCTTACTCTAGCTTTTACATATCGATAAATACTTTTTATGGACTGAAATAGATGGCCTTTTATTCCAATTTGTTGTAACACTGTATACAATTTAGATCTATTAACAGAGTCAAACGCTTTTTAAAGTCTCTGAACGCCACGTAAACAGGTTTATGTTTCTTATACAAATATTTGTATATAGTCGGAACGAAAACCTGCCTGCGACTTGGTTGTTTTATCAAATGCGTTAACAAAAAACGTAACCCGCTTAGTCAAGATACTAATGTAGTTTACTAAAAATATTTGTAAGAGATATGCCTATGTAATTGTCTGGATCATTTATTTGCTCCTTTTTATGTATAGGGACAATTATACATTTTGTCCATGAAGCTGGAAATTCTCAAGATCTATATATTCTATTAAACAGTTTCCGAATAAATGGTAACAAAATATTAAAGCCATGAATAAAATGTTCTGCAACAAGATTACCACTTGCGTTTTTTTTTTTGGTCAATACCCTTTACGACATCAACAATTTCGTCATCTGTGATGTCACTGTTAAACAGAATTACTTCAATATCATCTAGGTCAAGATTTTCTTCGCTATTGTCTTCTATGGTTGCATCACCATCACTATTAAAAACTTGTTTAAAATGATTGAACCACCGAGATGAAGAAATTTTTTGAGACTTGACCCTGAACCTGTGTATACAGTCGGGACCCACGAGAACAAAAAAACGTGGATTCACTGAATTACCTGCTCATTTTTGTACAGTAGTTTAACACAAAAAAGTCCCATTAAAGGAGCGCGCGCTTTTTAATTGAAATTGCGGTGCCATATCAAATTCAATAAATTGAGATAGTGGCATAACCAACGTCCTCTAAATTTTAATACATATTTCAAATTATATTGAAAAATGATGCAATGTATAAATATACCTGCATTAAAGCTTTTGGGATTTGATTTTTGTAGCGAAGTCGGCTGTTTCGTAATTTGTTGGGTTTTTTTAAAAGTAAAATTGTAAAAACTTCAAAAGGCGCAGCAAAAATGGGTATCTTCAAATTTTCCTTAAATTTGAAATATAAGTAGTTTAATACCTTTACTACCATTTTTGAAAAAAACAGCTACCAGGCGAACGTCGTATTTTCACTGTGCCTTTTGAAAGATGGCAACTATTAGAGCAGGTGCTGGTAACATCAAAGATCTTAACAGCGACGTAAATGTGGAGTGGACACCAACCACAAAGTTACCTTATAAAGGTATAATATCATATCTATATATGCAGAATTACCTCGAATACTTTTTAAAATGTTCATAGACTCTACAAAAAAAGTATAGTAAAAGTATTTTATTTCCCAGGCCCATAACCGCTACTCGAAAAAAACTCTGAATGTTAGCCGTCAATTGTCAACCGCCATTTTGTTTATTTTGTGTGTCGGGAGGAAGGACGAAATATTACATTCGCTAAAATATTCGGCAAATGTGTGTGTTTGTTCATCAATCAGATGGAGTATTATCATTACAATCGGTAAGTGGTGTTTTCATTTATTTGAATTGGAAGAGCCGGGCCCGATTAGCTCAGTCGGTTACGCGTCTGAGTGTCAATCCAGGGGTTGTGAGTTTGAAACCCCCCGCTCGGCAACAGTCTCCGTGATTATTGATATACGACATTGTGTTTCAATATCATTCATCTCTCACCCCTGATTCAAGTGGGAAAGTTATCAGTTACTTGCGGAGATGGGGTGTGCTCGAGTACTGGTTAATCCCAGGAAACAGTGGTTAATTGATCATCTGTTAGCCCTCGATGGTATAAAAATGACACTAAATATTCAATCAATCAATCAAATGAATTGGAAGGAAATGTAAATATAACGCTGTTGTGCAGAAAACTGATTGTTAAAATATTGCCCAAATTGGAAATGGAAACATTTTCTCATTTTTCTTGTTTTTAGGCGGGTGTAAACCGCCTATTAAAATCACTCTGATTTTACCGGATATGGAAATATATGAAAGTTGGAGACATCTAGCGGCCATATTCAATCAGTCTCCATTTTCTTCAGACTTGGAACAGTAACAACGGACACAAATCAAGGTAAGAAGAATGCTTGACAAAGTGCTACAAACATTAAAGAGGGTTAATAAAGCGTGTAACGCGAATGCAAAGTGACTGTACAAGTTTACGTTTGCATGCCACATATTTTTATAAATTGTTGCATCCATTTAAATAGTGTTTACAAACAAGTTTGACCTAGTTTTGAAGCGTCAACTGTCCTTGCGAACGGGCAATGTATAAAAATAATATTTCCTATCTTTGTATTTATGTTTTATGAATAACACAGAGAGTGCACCAGTATGTGTAAATTAGTGTTTCTGTTCACACAACTTGATAATTTCAATACAGAAACGCACATTCCGATTTCATCACTTCTTATTTAATCACAGGGGTTTGTCGAAAATAATAACCCGGGGACACGTGTTGCAATTCACAGAGGTCCAAAAACATGACACAGCAAAGCTGTCATTTTCTTCAGAACTGGAGCAATATCAACAGATGCAAATCAAGGTAAGAAAAATGCTATAAACATATTTACGAGGGTAAATATAGCGTGTAACTCGGATGCAAAGTGACAGCACAAGTTTACGTTTGCAACAATTTTTAAGTTTACGTTTGCAACAGCCACTTATATTTATAAATTGTTGCAAACGTAAACAAATTTGACCTAGTTTCATAGCTTAATAATCTTCGTGTTTTATGGTATGTTTATGGCTTGCCAAAGTGCTATGCTTTATAGATTCAAATATGCATAAATAAATCATTTTGACGCTATTGCGAAGTGGACACATACGTGTGTGTGTACTTGTATATATCTATTATCCATTGAAATATTGTTTACAAATAAGTTTGACCTAGTTTTGTAGCTGTCCTTGAGAGGGGGCAATGTATATAAATAAGCTTTGTTATTTTGTATATATGTTTATAAATACCATAGATTTGATTTGTTTTCTTATATTATGATTTTTATATTTTGCTTCTGTAAGATTTTGAGAAAAGGTGGCCACATTGGATTTGCTGCCTTTGATCTTCATTAACATAATTTTAATTACTAGTTAATTTTTTTTGTCAATTAACATTAATTTGATGATTGATAAATGAATTAATGTGTTTGATTTGTTAAAAGAGTTGAAATAATATTAATTAAAATAAGATCAGTACCAGTATTAAGTCACTGCCTGTACCTACACACGCGACACGAAATGCCCCTTGCACCATGCAGTAATCCTGTGTAAAGATGTCAATTAGTCGACGCTTTTATGCTGCGAGTTTTGATCAAAGGATGTGTCATAAGAATGTCAAAATGTGTTAATTGGTAGAGACCAGCACAAAGTCATCCATTAGATATATTAATTACGCTAAGATATTAAAACACAATAAAAGGCTACTTTTTAAACATTTCTAGAAATCTGTACCGTATTTAGTCCATGCTTTAAAAATAACCTACTTGTAAGAATGAAGGAAAAATATGTCACGCTGCTGTAGTATTTGTCGTCTACTATTAAAATTGACACGCATATTTTATGTTACAGTAATGAATTGACTGTTATAGTCGTATAGTTGCCACATTTTAGCTAGGACAAAGTGAAAGCACAAAAAGAAGAAAATATATGTTTTTAAATAATTGTAAAATGCGCACACTAAATAGAAATTATTGGATAACAAACAGCTCAGAAAGGTATGTCAACGTTCTAAGTACAGATAAATAGTACAGATATAACACAAATAAAAAATTACACTTACAAACTTGTAAAATCACTCTCTATCCACAAACAATTGTTTTAAATGACTGTTACTCTAAAGCAGCACATCAACTTTTAAGCATACCTATAAAACGCTCTCTCAACATTACTAAAATCATAACTCTGGTATCAAATTCGACACACTCACCAGAGACTTTTTTTATTAATTTCAAAAATCTTCTTTAAATGACAAGACCTGGAGCTCAGATATTGTGTGTGTAATATCACCTCATGATATTCTCTCGAAAGAACTAAGGCAGGACCCTGGGGTTAAAGTTGACCCCGCCCAGGGGTTTATAAGTTTACATGAGATTATTAAGAAGAAACAATCTTTTTCCCACAAAGTAGGTATTTTGCATAATTTTTCTCTTTCTTTCACATTTACTTAAAACATTTCATTTTCATTTGTTAAACATTTTTTTTATTTGTTAATTTTTGTTTTCTTTTGTTGTTTATTTTAGCTCGGAAAAAATAATTAAACGTTTTAGTTCACATAAGTCATTACTCATGTTCAGATGGGTCAATGAAACTTGTGTATAAACAACACAGTTCATATATCACTGTCATTCTTTTTTCATTTGTTGTGTTTATCACAAAGTCATGTGCCGAACATACATCTAGTCAATGTATCATTCTTACTACAACTTTCATGTCGTGTAAATTCTGTCCTGTATAAACCAGATTCAAAATTCAGTACTATGCTTTGTACTAGGCCAACAAATAAGAGAAATTAATAAAATGTATTTCATTTATGGCAAAAATTAGCTTCTTACATGTACCTAACCTGGGCTAAAGGCTCAAGTGTGGTGTGAAGCATCCTTCCATGGAGTTCTTTCAAGTTTGTTAATTTATTATGCTTTTTCATGCCCATGCCAGAGAGGACATCTCAATATGTTTTTCAATATTTTATAATAATCTTCTCAGAGATTACAAGGCCTACAGCTTCTTATTTATTATGCATGCAACATTGGCTAATAGCCTATTTTCAAATTTATTCATCCAGGTCACTGTTCCTTCAAATTTCAGTCACTTAAGTTGTTGAAAAGCCTTTCCTTAGACATTGCTTAGTATTGTAAGGCATCTGTTCAGCACGGTGCGAGATAACCTCCCTTTGTGCTGTAATTTTCAGATCCAGACTCAATCATGTCTGTTAATTTATTTTGATATGTTTATTTTGTTATTTTATCATCAATTTTGTAAGGCATCTGTTCAGCACGGTGCGAGATAACCTTTCTTTGTGCTGAAATTTTCAGATTTAGACTTGTTCATGTCTGGTTATTTATTTTAATATGTTAATTTTGTTATTTTATCATCAATTTTTAAGGAATCTGTTCAGCACGGTGTGAGATAAACTCTCTTTGTGCTGTAATTTTCAGATTTAGACTCGTTCATGTCTGTTTGTTTATTTTAATATGTTTATTTTGTTATTTTATCATCAATTTTGTAAGGCATCTGTTCAGCACGGTGCGAGATAACCTTTCTTTGTGCTGTAATTTTCAGATTTAGACTTGTTCATGTCTGGTTATTTATTTTAATATGTTAATTTTGTTATTTTATCATCAATTTTTAAGGCATCTGCTCAGCACGGTGCGAGATAACCTCTATTTGTGCTGCAATTTTTAGATCCAGGCTCATTCATGTCTGTTTATTTATTTTGATATGTTTATTTTGTTAATTTCTCGTCAAGTCTTGCAAAACAACTGTTCAGCTATTGTTATATTTTACTTCTGTTTGTTGGTTTACAATACTCTACTTGACTTTATATTCTTACACACCAAAATTGTATATGTTCTTAATAGGCAAGTTTGGAAATCATGCCAGACCTTTACTTCCATAATCTGATATTGATGGTCCCGATACTTATCCAGACTGTTATGCATTACTAAAACCACAGGCCCTATCTTACTATAGCTATTGTATTGCTATATCTAGTAAATAATGGATATCTTGTTTGAAAAAGTATTGAAGAAGTACTAAGTTACGTCAGTGGACAAAATCATAATAAACCTACTAATGTTAATCTCTTTAAAATCAGTATTAAGCAAGAAATATGCATCTTTCCATGATATCTAAATCCATGCAGACTGTACGTTTAGATTATGAATTTCTACCCACCCTATAGAAATCGGTCATGGATTCAGTTAAAGTGGCCTACCTTTCCATTATTTACTTTTAATAACTATCAAACCACTTTAGTAAAGTAAGGCATGTGACTAAAACAATTCATTTGCGTATAATTTTTCCATATTGCAATTTTTTATTTTTGTATTTTATACAATTTTGCTGTCATTGCCATATTGCTTGCTATCATTGCATATTGCTGTCACTGCCATATTAAGTGATATAATCCATATTGCTGCCATTGCCACATTTGTTTATATCACTCCCATAATGTTATTGCTATATTGATTGATATCATTCCCATATTGTTTGTTATCATTCTAATATTTCTGTCATTGCCATATTAATTAATAACATTGCATATAGCTGTCATTGCCATATTGCTTTCTGCCATTGCAATATTGTTTGCATTCATTCCAATACAACTGTCATTCCCATATTGATTCATGTCATTCCCGTATTGCTGTTACTGCCATATTTGCTTTCATTTTACATTGCTGCCATTGTCAAATTGCTCAATATCATTGTCATTGTTTCAGTTTGCTATCATTTCATATTGCTGCCATTGTCATATTGCTCAATATCATTGTCATTGTTTCAGTTTGCTATCATTTCATATTGCTGCCATTATCATAGTGTTTGATATCACTCAAATATTGTTGTCATCGCCATAATGTGCAATATTATTCCAATTTTGTTGTCATTGCCTTATTGCTTACTATCATTTCATATTGCTGCATTGCCATATCAATTGATATCATTCCAATATTGCTGTAATTGCAATATTGCTTCTTATGATTTAGTAAAGCTGCATTGACATTTTAACTGATATCATTCCAAAACTGCTGTCATTGCCACATTGTTTTAAATCATTCCAATATAACTGTCATAACCAAATTGCTTGTTATCATTTCATTTTGCTACATTGCCATATCAATTGATATCATTCCAATTCTGCTGTCATTGCCACATTGTTTGAAATCATTCAATTCTTGCTGTTATTGTATTATTGTTTGCTACCATTTCATATTGCTGTCATTGTAGTATTGCAGCCCAGCATTTCATACAACTGCATTAAATTTCAACTGATATCATTCCAATACTGCTATCATTGTCATATTGTTTGATATCATTCCAATATCACTGTCATTGCATTATAACTTGCTATCATTGTCATACTGTTTGCTGCCAGTAGCAATGCCATATTAATTAATATCATTGCCATATTACTTGATATAGATGCCATATTACTGTCATCACCCTATTGGTTGCTAGCATTGCCATAAAAGTATTAATGTCACAAAATGTGACATGCAATCTTTATGTTCTAACCATAGCTGTTGCCATGATTAACTTACAGATTGTAAACTGCTGCATATAACTTGTTCGTTTTTTATACATAGTTGAACCATTTTATACTTTTAGAAATACTTCATTTGACAATAAAAAATGTGAAAAAAAAGTTTACTGTCTTAATTGTTATTGGATGTTGATGTGTACCAAACTACCTCATTTGAGTGATTTTATTTGGAAAATAAATTGAACCCTTGCTCATATGAAGTTTTTATGTTGTAATTATAAAATAGTTGAAAACAATCAGTTGCTACTGATTTCCATATTTATATCTGGGTAAATATCAAATGTTCCCTTATTGTGAAAGAAGATTTTTTAAAATTTCAAACAATGAATCCCTTGTTATATGGATATTAGGTCACCAGGATGCAGTGCCCACTAATGCTAAACAATACTCGAGATAAATAAAATAACACCTACCAAGAGATGACAAAAAACAGAATGTACTGTTTTCCCCATATTATCTCTATGTAAAACCAAATTTCCCTTGTACTTTAAAGGACCCAGTCTAGAATGTCAAGTTTTTCCCACTATTCTCATGTAAACTCATTGGCCCATTACTGGGCCTCAATGTACCCTAGCCCTCTCATTTGAACAAACTTGAAACTATTTTTCATAGGGTGATTTGATCCACATTATAAAAACGTTTGTATCATTATTAAACAATAATGGAGCCCCCTTTTTAACTCGCCTTTAAAAGGACATTGTGCGCTTTAAAAAGAAACTTTCGACAAAATCATTGTAAACATACAATTATTCATAATTTCGATATTCATTCAAATCATGCAGAAAATGTTATATACGTTCATGTCTTGGTCATAGGTGATGCTTTTGACATGTTCGACAAGTAAAATAATTTTGGTAATAATCTGATAAAGTATTTGGTTGGTTGATTACAAACAATCGGACTATCTAGGCGATTTCCATAATATTTCAAAAGAGACTTAGTATTATTTTGATGTTTATTTCTATATTCCGTATTTTATTCTTTTTTTTTATGACAAAGATCTTATTCAAGATGACTGCCGTCCAAATAAGTATTTTTCAATTTATTATAACAAAACCATTGCATAGGTGTTTTTGTTTCAGCCAATCAGACATTACTTCCCGAGTCAAATGTTTCTTTTGCACTGATTTGTAAAGATGTTTGTCTTTTAGAATAGCAATATAGCATATGATCAAGACTACATGTATATATTTTCCAGGAATACATTCAATTTTAATGTCAATCAAAATTCGTACAACGAAGTTGCCTTACACTGTTATTTAACAAACTGGACAACCTTTCTCATGATTGAATGAAAGTCTTTATTTGAGAGAGTAGCCCATATAAACTACATGTAGTTTGGAACTAATCTTCCTTCTCTTAAGATACATTTATATATTATATACAAAATACAATAGCAATACAAAAAAATTAAAGCATTGCAATCATTCATATCAAATATGAACAGTTGTTTTATAAGAAGACTAGATTAAAATGTCTCTTTGTTAACTGGTAAATTTCCAGATGGGGACAATTTTGACCCTAGAGTTGAAACAACATAAAAAATAACAAAACATCATGCTTTGTGGTTGCAGAGAAGATTTTAAACTTTAAAAAAATAAAGATAGCCCCTGGGGTGGGGGTCAAAATTGTACATAGTATCATAATTTGAAACAAAATGAGAGAAACTTGGTATAACACAGCTTCATACAATCTTTATCAAGAAGTTGTTTTTTTTACATTTAGTCGGATAACGTTCCTGAAAACGGTGATCAGAATATATCACTTCATTGATGGTGAGCTAAATGATTGAAAAATAATACAAAAAAAATAATACAACATTCAAACAATAACACTATAAACCACGCTCTATAAAATCCATAAGGTAGGTCAAGGTCAGTTAGGTTTTAAAACGATGTTGATCAGTTGTTGTGACCGAAAAATAAATTAAAAAATCTAAATAGAGATAAGCAAAAAATCCACCCTAAGAGTATGGAACCATAGGTTTAACATTATAATTATGAATGTGTTTATGAAGTTCCATGGCTATAACACAAGAAGTTAAAAGATTAAAAGCTAAGCTGATCACAAAAAAACTTATATGATACCAGGGTCATGACAATAGCGTTTGTTGTTGTTTTTTAAAGAAAGACTTTTAACGAGCTTACTCAAAATAAACCCATTGTACTGTCCAAACATGTCTGGGTATTTATCCCGTATTCTCCATTCACAACATGATGGAATGACCCGTTGGTCTCCAACACCAAGCCTCCCATGTTGAAGAAGAACAAACTGTCTATAAGCAGCATGCCTGTTTGCCTTCCTGACATCTGCCTCATCATCTATTACGA
Organism: Panopea generosa; assembly: GCA_029582155.1. Classification (NCBI taxonomy): domain Eukaryota; kingdom Metazoa; phylum Mollusca; class Bivalvia; order Adapedonta; family Hiatellidae; genus Panopea; species Panopea generosa. Next base: position 2,581,812 of record JAPMAH010000026.1, on the reverse strand, counting down.
GCACGTCCCACCTGTACATTCTAGCAAGTGCTAGAACGCCTTCATCTAAAACAAGGAGCTGGAAATCCTGTATGGAAAGTAGAAAAATGAAAAAAAATAATGTCATGTTTCAAATAGTATATAATGGAGAATTGAAAAATGTATTGCCTGTTTCATCGTATTGTATTACATTATTTCACAGTTGTGAATGACTGAGATGCAAGTAGAACATTTTCATCTAATTATTTCCTACCGACTGAGTTGTGAAAAGCATTGGAAGATACTTTCAAACGAGCTACGGACAAACAGAAAAGAAGTACACAAGAAAAATTTGCGTTTCATTTGAAGATAGCTGCTTCTGTTAGAGTAGTGGACAGAAACTGTAATTTTACCAATATAAACATTCTTGTATATATATATATATATATATTCATCTGCATTATTTTAACGAGCTATTCTGTCTATTTGATTTAATCAAGGTTTTCCCCCTGGGTTTGAGCCTATCACAATTAAAATAAGTGTGAAACGGGTGACAGTTACTAACACAAGGATGGCAGTTGGACTCCATTTTTAGTTTTTCATTGCTAATAAAACTAGGTTGCATAACCTGTGTCGAACATAGCATTTAAAATCATCATACTACTAAATTATATTTGTTGCACAATTAAATGCATGTTTTTTGTGTATTCATTCTGATCAGAAACCACTTGTCCCAAAGATAATATAAGATAAACATATACAGTCAAACCTGTACTAACAGTCACCTGTTATAAGCAGCCACCTGCCTTAAGCGGCCAGTTTCAGACCCTCCCGTTGAAATTTACTATATAATTTAACTGCAATAGGCGATCACCTGGTCGACGCGGTCAGCGGCCATCATTTTTGGTCCCAAATGCATTAAAAACCTCCTAAAACGGCCACCAAATGAACAAATTTTACTGTAAAATTTTGATTTTGGTATATAAAAATTTCATTACGGCCACAGAATTAATATTTAATTAAAGTACTAAAAACCAAATAAATCAAATAATTATAATATATCTTTAATTTAAAATAAGTTTCTTTTAGTTTAAACTTTCTTAATTGGCCGTAAACAAACCAAACAAAGCTGTTATTGTGTTCTACATAATCGCCATTTTTCCGACTCAAACCAAACAAAGCTGTTATTGTGTTCTACATAATCGCAATTTTTCCGACTCAAACACGAGTGTAGTGCGTGATAATTTTCACATCTCTATTTTTAGCTCAAGTAATTGGTAAAATAGACAGATCAAGGTGTTTTGTGTAAACACGTTAACTGTGAAAAAGTCGGCATATGAAAAGATTAAAGAAGCCAAAGTTTTCGAGACGATAGTTAGAATGGCAGTTTGTTCGTGCTTTTAACGAACGATAAGGAATTAACTCATTAAGTTCACACTTGTAAAAAGCGCTAATTGTGGAAAAATATAAAATTTGGAAATGATTTATTGTGACTTAAATCATAAATGTTTTGATTGTCAGCGTGTTAACAATGCCACCAAAACGGAAGTGTTTGACTTTGGATGAACGTGTTGAGGTTGTGAAATTGTGCCAATATACAAAAATACTTCGCTAATCTGGGTGAAAATTGATGACCCTGTAGTAGGCAGCCACCTGTCTTAAGCGGCCAATTTGGCCCTTTCCCTTGGCTGGCTGCTTAAGACAGGTTTGACTCTATTGGTCATACCGGGAGAAAGGCAGTACAGTGTTCAGGTTCCTTATTGCAGCACATCTGTTCAGGCTCTGTGGGCATTTCTCTACAATGGGTACAGATGCACCAGTCAGGCGAGTCCCCATCTTGTGGTGGATGGTATCCTCCAGGCTGGCGTGTTGGCGGATCATGCAGGTCCAGGATAAGACTTGGGTTCTGCTCAAGTGCCCCAACAAGCAGCTCCCTCATCTTGTTTGGCTCCATTGTCTGCAGATCTGTCTACAAATACCATTAAAATTATCTACTTACAAAAGTACTTTTTATGAACAAACATAATATAAACATATGATAAACAGTTTATTGTAAAGCCAGTATTAGAGAGCCAGACGATATGTTCAGTTGATAACGCATCTGACAATCAATCCAGGGTAGAGTTTGAATCCCTGCCTGGTAACAATTTCTGTGATGATTGATATACAGCATTGTGTCCCATCATTCGTCTCTCACTACTGATTCAAGTGGGAAAGTTATCAGTCTGTTAGCCCTCGATGGCATAAAAATGATGCTTATATAACTATTCAACAACAAGAGTATTTGAGAGTATTAAAACATTTATGTTTTGACATGAAGTGTATGAAAGACTGATTAATTGAGCAAGTGTAATTGATATCAGCCATACAAAAACACACTTTTATAAGAACAAATATGTAAAGAATGCAAGTTATACAAGTTGGATAATCAGTTATTAATCTTAAAATCCTGTTCAACATTATTTATGTAAAAAAAAATAATAGTGGCGACACTCACCGTAGAACGTTTTTCTTGTCTCAATTACATGCAGGGTTTCATCAGCTCTCTGCTCGCCAAATCCTAGCTGCCTTGCACGACTGCTTCCCCTGCCTCTTCCCCTGCCACATTTAACTTCAGCAGCTGGTAATTTCTCAGGAGATGACGATGATCAACTTGTCTGAAGAAAAAAAAATCACAGTTGAATAAGTTATGATGTACGTGTTCCATGGTATCAAGATGAGATTTTAACATTTTATAATTCATAAATACATAATTCAGCATTATACAAAATATATTTTTCTGAATAGTACAACATATTTCACATTCTCAACACATATAAGGAGAAGCAAACTTGCTTGTAGTGCGACATGTTGCACATCTCTAAGGAGACTTTTTTAGATTTTTATTTTGCCAATCAGATATCAAAATAATAAAAAACATGCATTGGTGTTTCTAAATCATACAACCTAAACAATTCAGAGAGCAATTATCACTCTGTTAACGGATACTTAACATAGCGGTTGGTTATAAAACACGACACTTGCTCTACAATTTCATATACAACTGCTAGTAACAATAAATCGATAAATAAGACAAAAAAAACACTCACTGTTGACATTTTTGGAGATGGTGTGTGGTGATGTCATCAGTTTTAGTGCAGCTTTGTTTGTGTGCATAAATTACCATCCGCCTCGGTTCGGAACGGAAACGTTTTATGCCGAATTAATTGATCAGAAAGAAATGACCATTGATTTGTAAACAAACACACATTCGCAATTATTGAAAATAATGCATCTTTTTTTTATATCTTTGATGGCATACTTTTTCAGAGGTTACATTAACATGTACTCTATGCACTGAAGTAGTAAAATAGACATAAAATATATGTAAAAATATGTCGTTTCTGAAGTTTAATGAGGTTTTAATAATTAAGTCTTAAAATATCCCAAATAAATGGGACAGCAGTAACCTATGCGCCGACTTTTAGGATCCAATTTTTGAAGGCGCAGACTTTTAGACCAGGTTTCTCAAGGTAAACGGCCTCCCATATTTTTTTTGCTGCAAACAAATTCTACGATTTGTTTACAAAATAAACCATTTTAAGGGGTGATTGTATCCTGTATTTGTTAAAATTTGACGCTCAGAAAACCCTTTATGATTGCATCGATTTGTTTACTTGTAAAATGGTCTCAATAACACACTACAATTAAAATTCCAGACACCCTTTATCAACAGCGTGTATGCGTAACTTGCCGATATAATCCCTTTAAATGGTCTGATCTGAATCTGAATCTACACGACATATAGTCTATTTATACTGCATATTACAGAACCTTTCTGTAATAATGTTTAACATTTCTAAATCTAACATCAATTCTAAATCAACCATGATTGAAGACGACAAAGAAAGCCGGTAATATTACATTTGCCTCGTTGATTATTTTCATTGTCAGTATACTAATTAGTATGGACACTCCTACAAGAGACTATTTTCATTGTTGAGTGAAATGCTAATAAGTATGGACACTCCTACATTTAAGTCTTTGTAATAAACAGCAATCTTTTGCAGACATCAGATATCAAAAGTAAAGATTCAAACACGTTTTCACATCATAACTTTATCTTACGTACATTGAAAAGTTACCTTTATCCGACAGATACATAAAAAATCAAGAACTATTTTCTCTTGAGCAGTTAGACAGTGCATATGAAATGAGATGATTTTATCGACTAGTATGCTTCTAAAGAGATGCCAGAATATCTGGTGCCTCAACAATAAAAAAAGTTAATAGTTTCAATGAACTTTTTGAAACTCCCTCGTACTTTTGATAAAATGCTTTAAATGATTGTTGTTCAGCTAATATTATGGAGGCAATATGAAGATTTATTGTACATATATATCTAAGGGAATGTGAAAATATTATGATATATGTTTAATCGTATTGTCAATGAATGAAAGATGCTTCAAAAGTCAGTGGGAACAGAGAAATGAAAATATAAATTATACCCAACTTACCTGCTAAACTTGAATTCACAGACCTCCTCTCCCTTCTTAACACTCCACACCTTAATCATTCAATCCCATGATGCAGTTGCCAGTAACTTTCCAGACAGATCAGAGGCGCACAAGTTGACCCAATCGTTGGTGATGCTTTAGAGCGAAAAACCTGCAACATACACGAGTATGCCAGTAATTTCATGTTGTTATTGTTGTTTTTATTAAATAAGATTTAATGCCATTTTTAACATGTAACAGGCTATACAGTAAATCTCCTATTATAAACTGCACCAAAGTATAATCCACAGGTGATTTTGAAGCCGAAACTGGTGGAATAAAGCTAGTATCCGTCCATAATCCGCAGGCATGAATCAGATGAATCAGCTGTTTACTACATCCGCCATTTTGAAATCCAGACCAAAGTGAAAGACGAATATTGTTTGGCTAACTATGCAGTAACGAAATCTAGACTGGTGTACTGCATAACTTTGTAAAAACGTAGGTAAAACGTTTTGATGTAATATATAGCGTGTTAGAGACAATACAATTTGCGAGTATAAAATGGTGATACCATTTATTTATGTGTATTTGGATAAGACAAAAGAAAAAATAAAAACAAACTATTGACAATTTTTTAATTACATCTTTCGAGGAGTATTTGGGTCCTAAAAAGGACCATTCCCCTCTCACTGTCTCTGCATTATTCAGCAGTCTCTGGTGTCAGACTCATCAAACTCATCGAAGTCATCTTCTTCGACATCGCTGACAATTTCAAGGTTAGCTCTGAAAAGAACTGTTTCATGTCCGAAATGACAATGTGAAATTATCAAATTTCTGAACTGTTTATCCCCACAACGATAACACGTTATCAACCCCTTCTCACCCACCAGGTTCTCAACACCTTCTCAAACCTGTATGTATATAAGTTTTTATTTACCCTCGCGCTTTGAACCAGTCATTTTGGCGAGCAGGATAGGATGATTATTAAAAACATAAAAGATGATTACACATTTCTGTGATGATTAATGAGTGATGAATGAAGATGATTCACATGATAAGTCGTGTCTATATTCAACCTTGAAGTTTGTTATTAACTGAGTTGTTTAATACTACAACTATTTTATATTTTTGGATTCGGTGCTTACTAATTACTAACATTGTTTATACTCATGATAATTTTAAATTTGTAGATTGACGATTAAAATGTAGATTAATTGACTAAGAATATTATTATTTATTTTTGTATTTACCGATTGCAGCCATATAATACTTATAAGTGCATCTAATTGATTATTTTAAATAAGGTGCACCTATGGTTGTTTACCAATATTTTAAGTCAAACAACGCTGCTCATAGCGCAAATTGCTTTGCTTATATTGTCAGCGATATTCAACCTAACTATAAACTTTAGATCAAATTTAATTCTAAAGTGTTATCTGAACACATTAATTGTGTGTGGTTACAATGGTAAAATATAATTAGTAGTTATCTTATGTAACCATGTATCCAGCGTACCACCAATACTTGTCACTAGTATAACCATCAACAAATTATGGTGTGCCGTAAAACCCCAATCATAATGTTTGGTGGTAGAAATGAATTGACCTATAATGGTTTGGCTGCAATGGAATATATGGGATATGTCTTATTTTTGAACATATTTTAATTGTCAAAGCTACTTACATGTATCATGCTATTTGTATATATTTATAGTATCAGCTGAAGAGGGTATTATCCATCAGCATATCGCATTTTATTAAAAACTGACCAGTCACTGTTAATCGTTCCATTCTGCATCAATAATGGTAAAGAATGGTTTAAGAGTGTGTTAAATAAAATGACCTTAAACTGTGAAATATGTATAATAGGGCACCCGGCAGCTCGCGCATACTTTAAAAGCGCCAATAGTAAAAAATATTTTAAGAAATCAGATATCATCTCAGATCAGATCTGAAATGAACTGATTAACAATAACTGGTCCCTAATATTTAGAATAAAAAAATAGTCTTGTGTAACTCTATACTGAATATCAGGATGGTAGTATCCATAATATTCTTCCTAACGGTCGGCGCTCTGTATTGGAGATGTCAGGCTAGTAAATGTAAATAGTATGTTTACAGAACCGTAAGATGAGTAAAAGTAATTCACTGGTGTATCCAGTGAATTTGGATAGAGTTACACAGAATACCTATAAAAGTATGCGATATGGGATAATAGGCTGTCACTCTGGTGCAGAAACATCATATTAAAACTCATCTCAAACCTGTCACATGTCAAACGATATTCATACTCGTTAATTCAAGATCAAAGAGATGTCAAATAGTTTCAATTAACAGAGTGATAATCTGACAGCAGTAAAGAACGCGGAAAGTAAAAGTGGGTTGAGTCAAATTGGTGCCGTCGAACACCTGCACAATTTTCTTGTCCCAAATTTTTAAATTTGTTTTGGTATATTCTTAATCAATAAACTGATAATAATTATTCATAAGTGGTAAAGTCAAAGGCCTGAAAGGCCTGAGGGAAGGCTGGCTGCTTGTATTAATTCGAAAATGTAGGTTCCGAAAATTGGAAAATTTTGTTAGATTTCTGATATGTTAAAAGGCAATTCACTGGGATTTAGAAAAGAATGTGGTGTGTTTAATATTTCTTTTGTATATCTGTATAAATTATCTCCTACATACAATACAGAGTCCATATCAATACTTTTCCAACAGTAGCTATCAAACGGTTTTTAATAATACATTTGAAAAAAATGCAAATACTATGGTACACACCGTTTTCCCTGTGAAAATTGACTGAATATTTGATGACCCTGGTGAAAATATCCATTTCAGGACATTTTGTAGACTATTAACGTGGTGGTCCAGGATTCCTTTCCATATCTCCACATAAAAGTTATCAACATGAACAAACTATATGGAGAGTTTAGCATCACTTGATGACATAATACACACTGTTTATGCCGTCTGCAGTGTATACATGTAAATTTGTTATTGTTAGAAAAATGGCTCCAAAATCGAAAGAATTGAGTAGTGATGTACAACTTCAGTCAATTTTAATATCTCCAGTTCAATAGTTATGATTTATGGATAACGAAACGCATTCGGCGCAAAATGTTCCCGATTGTCCGAGAATATACGACACTTTGTCTAAACCAAAACAAACATGACCTACTTATAAGTGTACGCGTATATTGACTTGAGTTATGTTCGATTATCATATAGCTTTCAATCAACAATATAAATAATCAATTTATAGCATTATAAACGGTGCTGCGTAACCTAGATTTAATCAATTTAAAAACTACAACACAGAAACACAACAAACATAACGGTCGGACGACCTAATTAACCGTTAAGTATGTTCATCAAAACACTGCTTGCGTAAGATGACAGATTGGCGCGTTTTTCTATAAACAACAAATGTAGCCCCGAACCTTATTTTGTTATTTTACTATCAAAATTAAAAGAGGACAATTGTGATATGAATAAAATTACACTAACAATCACTATTTACTCAAACTACAAGTTATTATATCGAAAACATGTCAATATTTCACCCCATTAATGATTACATGTCAAATGGTGTTAGAGATTATATCCCCCCTACTAGATGTCGTCACTATGCATAGTAGTAAATGCATAAAACAATTTTTTTTATGAATGAAAATTGCCGCGTTTTTTTAGTGTACAGCGAGATTAGTGAATTCTTCCGCATTTCCATGGAAATTGTATGCTTCCCAAATCATATTTTTGAACTTTTGTAAAGTAAAATATCTGCAATAAATAAAAACTTTGAATCGTTTGTTGTATAATACCTCCTCTGCTATGGTAAATGTGATTTGAAACTTGTGAACTACTTTATCGGTCGGATGAATATGGCGGTTCCTGCCATACGTAGTTTGTATAACAGATTGCTAGGGCAGCACGACAGCTATGGAAGTCAGAGCTTTGCTTGCCTTCCAAAAATGAAATTCATAGTAATATCAATATTTTCATATATATTTCTTTATCACATTAAACCCCATACAATTATCCCGTAAAAATAGTGAATTGAACAGATATTGAATTATATTTGTACCAGTCTAGTTAATAAATTGATGATTTCCGGTTTAGCGAAAAGTTTTGTTGTTTTCCCATTTGGAAGTTACAGAATACACAATAATACATCAAAGGGTTTGTAAACTGCGTTTATTTAATAGAAGTAATAAAATATAAAGCATGTTAGACATGTTTAAAACTTCGTGTGCTTTTTGCACTACGTTCAGGATGATAGGCATCAGAAATACTGTTCTCGACTGGCCTTTGTTAGCGGGAAACTCGGATGAAACATGAAAAATTAAAATTATTTTTTCTATAACTTAATATAATCCGCACCCCTGTTTGAGACCTTAAAAAATTGGGGGGAAAAATGCGTTTTATACTTGGAGATTTACAGTATATGATAGTCAATTTTATTGGTGGTGCAAGACATCAGAATGGATCTGAGTTTTTGCAGGAAACTTGCAAATTTTCTCACATTAAGTTTTTAGACCAAGCTTGCTTCAAACCAATGATGTCAGTGATGAGAGGTATTATAAATGATGTCAGTGATGAGAGGTATTATAACTGATGTCAGTGATGAGAGGTATTATAAATGATGTCAGTGATGAGAGGTATTATAAATGATGTCAGTGATGAGAGGTATTATAAATGATGTCAGTGATGAGAGGTATTATAAATGCAGTAATTTTCATGCTATTTGTTCGGACACAAGATTCATAAAACGTAATCCCAACCAAGATATTTACTAATTGATATACAAAACAGAAGTGTTCAAATTTTATCTCGTACAACACAATTTGGTCAACAGTCATAGTTGCCATTTAAACTTGCTTTCAATATTCCCTGACGTTTCCATGATTTTTTCTGATTTTCCATATACTAAAATAAAACATACGGAACATATGTTATGGCCTCCCCTCCCCATTGCATCCATCTCTTACACTCATTTAACTTCTTAACAAGTATTGTGCAATATTCAAATTAACAACATCTCAGATAATTTTCTTTGTCTATGTAAGCAGTTAAAAAAACATGTTAGGTTACTGAATGAGCACAGCTTGTTTTACAGAAAATTCAGAGGTTGCATATTGCAAAAATGCAGTAGAGGTAACATATAGCAATTATTTAATTTAATTGCGATACTAGCAACTGAAGCCATCATAGCGAAGTCTGAAGATATTCAAAGATAACTGTATACAAAACTGTTTAAAGGATTTTAACAACATTTCTAGTATTACATGTTGTATGTGGCATCTAGTTATATGAGGCATGAAGACCTCATAATGACACTAAGTAGACCCATCTTCCTTCTGCAAGTATCTGGTGAACTTTGTCACATACAGTAAAGATTTTGTACAAATTTTAAATAAAACAGTAAGAGATAAGTGATTCTAAGACAATGCCCTAGACCATCAGGCCATAGAGGACCCCTTGATGTGCAATAAACCATGCACTAATAAACATGGACGGATATTCTACCCAAACTATCACATAACTATGGCAATGAAAATAAAGGGACCCTATAATGGGACTTAACATATTATATGAAACCATACCAGTGTCCATTCTCGACATCCCATATGCTGACTACATTGTCCAGAGAGGCGCTACATAGTTCGTCTCTGCCAGCAAAACAAACATCTGTTATTGAATCAGCATGGCCTCGGAAACTCTTCAGCTGCTGGAAGGGAAATGACACATTATAATTATAAATTTAGAACACAAATATAATTTCATTTTTTACCTATTATAGCAAAATGCAAATTCAATTTTACTCAATCAGTGTTTTGACTTGGATAATGACTTGATGCAACAACACATGGTAGAACTGGCGCTCATCATTATGCTTAAAACATGTGTGTGTTTGGGTTCTTCAACTGATCCAACTTTCTCATCTTACTTTCAGAATTTCACATGAGACTTTAAAACTTAGTTCCTGTTATTTTTGCTTTATACTGATCATGTTGAAGAACTATAGAGTGCTAAAGTGCTTAAGTAGACTTAGCTGCACATTATACAAAAAAATGAACACTTCTTCAGAGGTGTTACTTATATGGGCAACAGGCAATAATATATAAACACACACACATACATGCCTTGGCTGTTGTTGCTTTATTTTTTGTACGTTATTCATTGGAAACCAAGTCAAAAAATCATTTAAAAAATAACATATTTACTTGATCATTTCTACAGGCCGACGAATAATACTTGCGATATTGAAGCAATGTTTTCTTATGAAAAGAAACATACTTTTTTTTAAAAAAAATATGGTCTTTCAAAAAGACACATTTTCAAGGTTTCTACTTGAATTTTCAACAAAAATATTTTATGGACACATTGAATATTATTTGTATACTGTAAATAAAATCATTTTTATACATCTGTTATCAATATTTCCAAACTTACAATATGTCTATAGGACACTGATGCCACCATTAAATGTTAGTAAATTTTACCTAAAACTAATTTGAAACTGAAAAGGGGTCATTAAGGGTAAAAATTAGACCAACGCTTACATCAAATATCAAACTTGTCCTGCACTTTATAGTTACACAGCCACACGCCAAAAATCAAACTTGTCCTGCACTTTATAGTTACACAGCCACACACCAAATATCAAACTTGACCTGCACTTTATAATTACACAGCCACACACCAAATATCAAACTTGTCCTGCACTTTATAGTTACACAGACACACACCAAATATCAAACTTGTCCTGTACTTTATAGTTACACAGCCACACACCAAATATTAAAAACTTGTCCTATACTTTATAGTTACACAGACACACACCAAATATCAAACTTGTCCTATACTTTATAATTACACAGCCACACACCAAATATTAATTAAAAACACATTCCAAGTTATTTACCGAAAACCAATTTGATGGACAAATGGTAGGTATGATGGAGGGACAGGGAGCATCAACATGAATCTGACATTCATAAACATCCAAATAGTGACAAAGCAAGATATAACAAGAGGCCTATGGGCCTTAACGGTCCTGATTGCCAAAAAAATACATTTGCATAAGTCTGGTCAGTCATAAGAAAAACGTTTTTTGTCTATTTCTCTTATATAGATTTATTAAAGTAGGTCCCACCCCAAAGGGCCAAACCATGAGACCCTTGGACAAACAATTTTTATAAAGGACCCATATATGTCCATAATCATGGATGGACGACGATGGACAAAAAGCGATCACAAAAAGTCCCTTGAGACAAAGCCTCAGGTGACCTAAATATGCATATCTAGTCCTCATGAACAAGGAGAAACTACATCATGTATATAACTTGCCTGTTTTGAAGTCGTACAAATGCACCACACCATCGAAGCCTCCACAGGCAAAGTATAGGTTGTCTGGAGATACAGATACACTTGTCATTGGCTGAAATATGTCATGTGATGTTTGTATAATAACAGGTTAATTCACATTACCATAGGAATAATTTAAGATTTGTTTCACACAAGATACTTTTTAAATATACAGGTATATATACATGCAGTTATATAATTTGATTCTTTATATAAAAAATTAAATACTGTATATTTAATTTATCTTTATATATTATATACTACAGCTTAACCTGTCTTAAGCAGTCACTCAAGGGAAATACCAAAAAAAGACCCCTTAAGACAGGTGGCTGCTTAATACTGGTTGATTAAAACTAAAGTTATAAAAAATGTTAACAGAAAATGTGGCTATTTAAGACAAGTGGTTGCCTAAAAGAGGTGACCACTGAGACAGGTTTTACTGTATATATCAATGTACATTTACATACCGGTGGCAGATTAGAGATGGTCATGTAGCATTGATCCACATTGACTGGTTTAGAGCTCCACTCCATCAAGTTCCTTTCACTGTCTGCCAGACTGGTCGTCTGTAGAATGGTTCTCACATCTACAGCTGGCTGAAATGAGGACTTCTCATTGAAGGTCTGCTGCCAGGTTAGGGCCGGGTGACTGAAATTAAGAAACTTATCATAATTCAAGCCTTTACAAAACCGGATAAACAAACATCCTCTTCCTGCAATCCTTACTTCCAACATTTAACAGTAAAAGGTCTGAATGTACCAAAGACGTTCACCTGAACAATAAGGATATATTGAATATTTAGTATCATTTTTATCCCATCAAGGGCTAACAGACTGTCAATGCGATAACTTTATATACATCAATCAATTATATATTATCCTTTACCAATGAATAATGGTTTCCCCCCCACTTCTGTGTGGTCATTGAATGTGTAATGAGTTCAAGTTATTATTTAGAGAAATTGAATGTTTTGAGTTGAATAAAATCTCAGTTTGAGATATTTAGTAAAACTGTCACCAGGAAGGTTAATCAGTAGTCAAGCATACTGGTCTTCTCAAGGGATGACTTTTACACTGGAATTCACGATGACAGATGAATGACAATGAGATACAATATCATATTTCAATCATCATGGAGACTAAGGGTTGGCAGAGATTTAACTCACAACCCCTGGATTGGTAGTCAAAGGTGCTACTGACTGAGCTAACCTGTCCCAGCAAAAACAATATGATTATGATTAAATAATCAAGCATTTTTTTGACAATTCAAGGGCATATACATGTAATTCACTGAATCATGATATTAACAAATGTACAATCTGGAACTAAATTTTATGCACATGACTGTATTATTTCACAACATTAACTAGAGATAAAATTAACTAGAACTGTCCCACCTGTCACATTATAATCAATAAATATTCATTGTTTTTACACTCTAAAATATGACTCCAGATCCCATTCGAGATTTTAGTTGCAATTTAATTATTGTGAGGGAGAGGGGGTGGTCCTTTTGTGTTTTTAGTTTCAGACAATATGTATACCTGGCTAGTTTGTGCAGATTTCTGTGAACAAATGACCTGTACTCCATCACACAGAGTTTGTCCATACATTTTGCCTGCTCCCTCTCTAGTATCTTGTTCAACTCTGAAAACACATAATATACAATTAGCTCATAAAATATAAAACCTTTCAAATGTTTCACTATCGCACATCATTAACACATAACGCACGATTTTCTATATACATTTATTTCTTACATTGTTACAACTGTCATTTTTAACTTTAATGAATTCTTTTTAACACATGTGCAGTTTCTAAAATATGGTTCAAAATACGCTCCCATTTTAGTTTCAATTCTTACTTAAACACCAACCATTATCATAATTAACAATGCAACCCAACTTGCACTTCTACAACACCCAACCATTTAAAACCAATCTTAACAATGGTTTCCCCCATGTTAACTGACTGAAATTCTACATGACGGTCCACCTGGCCTTCTCAAAGTAAACTCTAAATTCCTACATGACAGTATACCTTGCTTTCCTAAGTATACCTCTTTAAAAATTTGCAGCTTGCACCCGCTAATTACCGTGACAGCTCGTCAATCTCTCACATTTTGATGCATATATCTCCTGACTATTTTTATATTCTATTTCCTCAAAAATGCCCATATACGCAGTTTATAGTACTATCTTTAGTCAAATCACATTATTTTGTGACAGGGTAATTTATCATAAGTGACCTCTGAAGTATTCCCGCTTTGCACTGCATATTTTGTTATCTCATCTTAACCATGAAATATCCCACATAATAATATATTGGGTTTAAACTTTACGATATCAAACTAACAATAGAACACAATAAGTAATTGAAATGACTGACAATAACACACAAAGTGATTACATCAACTATGGGAAGAGTTTTTTTATCATCACTGATTGTTTGTTTGTATGATGTTTTGTGCTATTTCGGTTTATAATGGCAGTCAGCACACCTAATCATCATCCCTAGGGTCCACTAGCTGATGAATCTGTATTAGGCATACATCTCTGCAAATCACTGACTAATTCCCCATATATTCAGAGTTAAATGATTCAAGGCCAAAGAACAAAGTTCAGGCAAATCATCATGAGGCCGTTTGGGAGTTCAATCATTTGACCCTGCATTGTCAGACACATTACCAACTGAGCTAGCATCACTTTATCATCACTGAATTCAAGAATAAGAAGCGTATCTGCATGTATAAAATAAAGAATATTTTCATAAATTCAAAAATGACAAACATTTACATAAAGGATTCATTTCTACTGAATTAACATCATTAACTGTTGTTTACTTGCCATCATTAAGATTCTGGTTTTTCAGTCACTGGGTATTTGGAAAGTAGGTTGCTCTTTAACTACAATAGTCCATCTAGCTATGAATTTTACAATAGGTTAAAATAAAACCTGTCAAGGATTTAATATAGTCAAACCTGTCTTAAGCAGCCAGCCAAGGGAAAGGGCCAAATTGGCCGCTTAAGACAGGTGACTGCCTACTACAGGGTCATCAATTTTCACCGAGATTAGCGAAGTATTTTTGTATATTGGCACAATTTCACAACCTCAACACGTTCATCCAAAGTCAAACACTTCTGTTTTGGTGGCATTGTTAACACGCTGACAATCAAAACAGTTATGATTTAAGTCACACTAAATCATTTCCAAATTTTATATTTTTCCACAATAAGCGCTTTTTTACAAGTGTGAACTTAATGAGTTAATTCCTTATCGTTCGTTAAAAGCACGAACAAACTGCCATTCTAATTATCGTCTCAAAAACGTTAGCTTCTTTAATCTTTTTATATGCTGACTTTTTCACAGTTAACGTGTTTACACAAAACACTTTGATCTGTCTATTTTACCAATTACACGAGCTAAAAATAGAGATGTGAAAATTATCATGCACTACACTCGTGTTTGAGTCGGAAAAATTGCGATTATGTAGAACACAATAACAGCTTTGTTTGGTTTGTTTACGGCCAATTAAGAAAGTTTAAACTAAAAGAAACTTATTTTAAATTAAAGATATATTATAATTATTTGATTTATTTGGTTTTTAGTACTTTAATTAAATATTAATTCTGTGGCCGTAATGAAATTTTTATATGCCAAAATCGATATTTTACGGTAAAATTTGTTCATTTGGTGGCCGTTTTAGGAGGTTTTTAATGCATTTGGGACCAAAAATGTTGGCCGCTGGCCGCGTCAACCAGGTGACTGCCTATTGCAGTTAAATTATATAGTAAATTTCGATGGGAGGATCTGAAACTGGCCGCTTAAGGCAGGTGGCTGCTTATAACAGGTGACCGTTAGTACAGATTTGACTGTATATCATGATAATATATTTACCTGCTTAATGCAGTATTAACTGTGAAACATATCAATATTTACCCTGTTATGAAAATTGTCAAATAATATAAAAATAGAAATAATATGTCTGTGTACCTAAAGGTTGGTAGTCATCAATCAGCTGTGATGCCAATCCCAGCATGCTCTTGTTGTAAACAAACCTCAAGTTGCAGCCGACATGTTCAAGTTCACTGAAACTTCCACTTCTTATCTACAAATACACAAAACAGGAATGTAAAACATACCTTACAGTATCACAAATCCAGGGCAATATCACAAAAATTACTTCAAATTACTTTGGTAATCAAACAAAGAAATAACTCATCTAGAAATAAACAAGAAATGTCACTGGTAAGTGTCGAATGCCCCCCAAATGGTCTGTGAAAATAACAATATATTTTTATAATAGGTAACAATGTATCCATGAATATCAAGAGTAACAGACTGACGATTCAGACTAAACACGCAATTTCATGTTGTTTTTTTTCCAATAAAGCATGACCTTGACCTTTGTGTAACCTTGACTTGACATCTGATGTAACAGTCTGGGTAAATATATAGGTTAATGCAGATGACACATCATCATGACATGCTGATCACTTGTCACAAGCTATTTTAAAATCCATTCATGCATGACAAAATTACAGGCCTGACACGAAATCTCACACAGACTCAAAGTATTGCCAAACAAACTCAAAGTGTGAACTTGACCTTTGAGGTACAAGTGTTGGTCTTACTCACATGGTATGTTGATCATTTGTAGTAAGTATTAACAAAATCCATCTATGCATGACAAAGTTACAGACCAGACATTAACATATTCAGATTAGCAGAAAAGTTGGTCGCCAGAGATTGGCACTTGATCCGATGCTCGACTCGTGATTCTCAAAACACAACCCTTAGTACTGGTCCTACCCTGGAAGGCAACTCATGAGCTGTTCAAGTGAGCTTTGAGCTTTCCGAGCAATTGAGCTGATATTATCTAAAAATGAAGTCTATGATGTTCTGATTATCCATCCATACCAGGTGGTAAGATAGTTCCTGGAATGTACGTCCAATCTTCCCCTTCCAACTGCCATCTATGTCTTGGTCTGCCAAACTGTACATGTATCCTACAATACACATTGTACATACCATTGTAACACATATAAACTGGCATGGAATAGCATAACAAACATTGGAAAAACAATTACATATATGAATTACAAACTTGGCTAAATATTGCATCTTTAAAAGCATTTGCAAAACAATGTAGCATAACAAACAATGGTTAAATACTTTAGCATTCAAATCAATGGCAAATTAATTCAGCATTAGATACATTAGTATAATAGTTACATGTGCACAGTACAAGCACTGGCAAAATGATAACAAACTTCTACCAATTATGGTTGTCATTTTTCTAGCTCTATCACTAAACACCCTCACATCAGTCCTAAGTCAGAGGTTCTACCAATAAACACCTATCAATAAACACCTTCACACCAGTCCTAGGTCAGAGGTTCTACCAATAATCACCCTCACATCAGTCCTAGGTTCTACCAATAAAGAACCTCACATCAGTCCTAGGTCAGAGGTTTTTCACCAGTCCTAGGTCAGAAGTTCTACCAATAAACACCCTCACATCAGTCCTAGGTCAGAGGTTCTACCAATAAACACCTATCAATAAACACCTTCACACCAGTCCTAGGTCAGAGGTTCTACCAATAATCACCCTCACATCAGTCCTAGGTTCTACCAATAAAGAACCTCACATCAGTCCTAGGTCAGAGGTTTTTCACCAGTCCTAGGTCAGAAGTTCTACCAATAAACACCCTCACATCAGTCCTAGGTCAGAGGTTCTACCAATAAACACCCTCACACCAATCCTAGGTCAGAGGTTTTACACCCGTCCTAGGTCAGAAGTTCTACCAATAAACACCCTCACATCAGTCCTAGGTCAGAGGTTCTACCAATAAACACCCTCACACCAGTCTTAGGTTCTACCCATAATCGCTCCCATACCAGTCCTAGGTTATACCAGTAAACACCCTCACACCAGTTGTAGGTCAGAGGTTCTACCAATACACACCTTCACACCAGTCGTAGGTTCTACCCATAATCACTCTCACACCAGTCCTAGGTTCTACCAGTAAACACCCTCACACCAGTAGTAAGTTCTACCAATAATCACCTTCACTGAAGTCCTAGGTCAGAGGTTCTATCAATAAACACCCTCACACCAGTCGTAGGTTCTACCCATAATCACCCTCACACCAGTCCTATGTTCTACCCATAAACACCCTCACATCAGTACTAGGTCAGAGGTTCTATCAATAAACACCTCACATACATACTAGGTCAGAGGTTCTATCAATAAACACCCTCACACCAGTCCTAGGTCAGAGGTTCTACCAATAAACACCCTCACACCAGTTGTAGGTTCTACCCATTATCGCCCTCACACCAGTCATAGGTTCTACCCATAATCACCCTCACACCAGTCCTAGGTTCTACCAATAAACACCCTCACACCAATCCTAGGTTCTACCAGTAAACACCCTCACACCAGTCCTAGGTTCTACCCATAATCACCCTCACATCAGTCCTAGGTTCTACCAATAAACACCCTCACACCAGTTGTAGGTTCTACCAATAAACACCCTCACACCAGTCCTAGGTTCTACCAATAAACACCCTCACACCAGTCCTAGGTTCTACCAGTAAACACCCTCACACCAGTCCTAGGTTCTACCCATAATCACCCTCACATCAGTCCTAGGTTCTACCAATAAACACCCTCACACCAGTCGTAGGTTCTACCAATAAACACCCTCACACCAGTCGTAGGTTCTACCAATAAACACCCTCACACCAGTCCTAGGTTCTACCAGTAAACACCCTCACACCAGTAGTAAGTTCTACCAATTATCACCTTCACTGAAGTCCTAGGTCAGAGTTTCTATCAATAAACACCCTCACACCAGTCGTAGGTCAGAGGTTCTACCAATAATCACCCTCACACCAATCCTAGGTCAGAAGTTCTATCAATAAACACCCTCACACCAATCCTAGGTCAGAGGTTCTATCAATAAACACCCTCACATACATACTAGGTCAGAGGTTCTATCAATAAACACCCTCACACCAGTCCTAGGTCAGAGGTTCTACCAATAAACACCCTCACACCAGTTGTAGGTTCTACCCATAATCACTCTCACACCAGTCCTAGGTTATACCAATAAACACCCTCACATCAGTACTAGGTCAGAGGTTCTATCAATAAACACCCTCATATACATACTAGGTCAGAGATTCTACCCATTATCGCCCTCGCACCAGTCCTAGGTCAGAGGTTATACCAATAAACACCCTCACACCAGTCGTAGGTTCTACCCATAAACACCCTCACACCAGTCGTAGGTTCTACCCATAATCACCCTCGCACCAGTCCTAGGTTCTACCCATAATCACCCTCACACCAGTCCTAGGTTCTACCAATAATCACCCTTACACCAGTCGTAGGTTATACCCATAATCACCTTCACACCAGTCATAGGTTCTACCCATAATTACCCTCACACCAGTCGTAGGTCAGAGATTCTATCAATAAACAACCTCACACCAGTTGTAGGTCTGAGGTTCTGCCAATAAACACTCTGACATCAATCCTAGGTTACAGGTTCTACCAATAAACACCCTCACACCAGTCGTAGGTTCTACCCATAATCACCCTCACACCAGTCCTAGGTTCTACCATTAAACAACCTCACACCAGTCTTAGGTTCTACCAATAATCATCCTCACACCAGTTGTAGGTCAGAGGTTCTACTGATAAACACCCTCACACCAGTTGTAGGTCAGAGGTTCTACCAAAAAACAACCTCACACCAGTTGTAGGTCAGAGGTTCTACCCATAATCACCCTCACACCAGTCCAAGGTCAGAGGTTCTATCAATAAACAACCTCACACCAGTTGTAGGTTGGAGGTTCTGCCAATAAACACTCTCACATCAATCCTAGGTCACAGGTTCTACCAATAAACACCCTCAAACCAGTACTAGGTCAGAGGTTCTACCAATAAACAACCTCACACCAGTTGTAGGTCGGAGGTTCTGCCAATAAACACTCTCACATCAATCCTAGGTTACAGGTTCTACCAATAAACACCCTCACACCAGTCGTAGGTTCTACCAAGAAACACCCTCACACCAGTCCTAGGTCAGAGGCTCTACCAATAAACACCCTTGCACCAGTCCTAGGTCAGAGGTTCTATAAATAAACACCCTCACACGAGTCGTAGGTCAGAGGTTCTGCCAATAAACAACCTTACACCAATCAGAGTCAAAGGTTCTACCAATAAACAACCTCGCACCAGTCCTAGGTCAGAGGTTCTGCCAATAAACACCTTCACACTAGTCGTAGGTTCTACCCATAATCACCCTCACACCAGTTGTAGGTTCTACCATTAAACAACCTCGCACCAGTCCTAGGTTCTTCCCATAATCACCCTCACACCAGTCCTAGGTTCTACCCATAATCACCCTCACACCTGTCCTAGGTTCTACCAATAAACATCCTCACACCAGTCATAGGTTCTACCCATAATCACCCTCACACCAGTCCTAGGTTCTACCAATAAACACCCTCACACCAGTCGTAGGTCAGAGGTTCTATCAATAAACACCCTCACACCAGTTGTAGGTCAGAGGTTCTGCCAATAAACAACCTCACACCAATCAGAGTCAAAGGTTCTACCAATAAACAACCTCGCACCAGTCCTAGGTCAGAGGTTCTGCCAATAAACACCTTCACACCAGTCGTAGGTTCTACCCATAATCACTTTCACACCAGTCCTAGTTTCTACCCATAATCACCCTCACACCAGTCCTAGGTTCTACCCATAATCACCCTCACACCAGTCCTAGGTTCTACCAATAAACACCCTCACACCAGTCGTAGGTTCTACCAATAAACACCCTCACACCTGTCGTAGGTTCTACCCATAATCACCCTCACACCAGTCCTAGGTTCTACCCATAAACACCCTCACACCAGTCATATGTTCTACCCATAATCACCCTCACACCAGTCGTAGGTTCTACCCATAAACACCCTCACACCAGTCATATGTTCTACCCATAATCACCCTCACACCAGTCGTAGGTTCTACCAATAAACACCCTCACACCAGTCGTAGGTTCTACCCATAATCACCCTCACACCAGTCCTAGGTTCTACCCATAAACACCCTCACACCAGTCATATGTTCTACCAATAAACACCCTCACACCAGTCGTAGGTTCTACCAATAAACACCCTCACACCAGTCGTAGGTTCTACCCATAATCACCCTCACACCAGTCCTAGGTTCTACCAATAAACACCCTCACACCAGTCATATGTTCTACCCATAATCACCCTCACACCAGTCGTAAGTTCTACCCATAATCACCCTCGCACAAGTCCTAGGTTCTACCCATAATCACCCTCACACCAGTCCTAGGTTCTACCCATAATCACCCTCACACCAGTCCTAAGTTCTGCCAATAAACACCCTCACACCAGTCCTAGGTCAGAGGTTCTACCAATAAACACCTTCACACCAGTCCTAGGTCAGAGGTTCTACCAATAAGCACCCTCACACCAGTCCTAGGTTCTATCAATAAACACCCTCACACCAGTCATAGGTTCTACCCATAATCACCCTCACACCAGTCATAAGTTCTACCCATAATCTCCCTCACACCAGTCCTAGGTTCTACCAATAAACACCCTCACACCAGTCCTAGGTCAGAGGTTCTAACAATAAACACCCTCACACCAATCCTAGGTTCTACCCATAATCACCCTCACACCAGTCATATGTTCTACCCATAATCACCCTCACACCAGTCGTAGGTTCTACCCATAATCACCCTCGCACCAGTTTTAGGTTCTACCCATAATCACCCTCACACCAGTCCTACGTTCTACCCATAAACACCCTCACATCAGTACTAGGTCAGAGGTTCTATCAAGAGGTTCTATCAATAAACACCCTCACATACATACTAGGTCAGAGGTTCTATCAATAAACACCCTCACACCAGTCCTAGGTCAGAGGTTCTACCAATAAACACCCTCACACCAGTCTTATGTTCTACCCATAATCACCCTCACACCAGTCCTAGGTTCTACCAATTAACACCCTCACACCAGTACTAGGTCAGAGGTTCTACCAATAAACAACCTCACACCAGTCCTAGGTCAGAGGTACTACCAATAAATTCCCTCGCACCAGTCTAAGGTCAGAGGTTCTATCAATAAACACCCTCACACCAGTAATAGGTTCTACCCATTATCACTCTCACAGCAGTCCTAGGTCCCAGGTTCTACCAATAAACACCCTCACACTAGTTGTAGGTTCTACCCATAATCACCCTCACACCAATCCTAGGTCAGAGGTTCTATCAATAAACACCCTCACACCAGTTGTTGGTCAGAGGTTCTACCAATACACAACCTCACACCAGTTGTAGGTCGGAGGTTCTGCCAATAAACACTCTCACATCAATCCTAGGTTACAGGTTCTACCAATAAACACCCTCACACCAGTCGTAGGTTCTACCAAGAAACACCCTCACACCAGTCCTAGGTCAGAGGCTCTACCAATAAACACCCTTGCACCAGTCCTAGGTCAGAGGTTCTATAAATAAACACCCTCACACGAGTCGTAGGTCAGAGGTTCTGCCAATAAACAACCTTACACCAATCAGAGTCAAAGGTTCTACCAATAAACAACCTCGCACCAGTCCTAGGTCAGAGGTTCTGCCAATAAACACCTTCACACTAGTCGTAGGTTCTACCCATAATCACCCTCACACCAGTTGTAGGTTCTACCATTAAACAACCTCGCACCAGTCCTAGGTTCTTCCCATAATCACCCTCACACCAGTCCTAGGTTCTACCCATAATCACCCTCACACCTGTCCTAGGTTCTACCAATAAACATCCTCACACCAGTCATAGGTTCTACCCATAATCACCCTCACACCAGTCCTAGGTTCTACCAATAAACACCCTCACACCAGTCGTAGGTCAGAGGTTCTATCAATAAACACCCTCACACCAGTTGTAGGTCAGAGGTTCTGCCAATAAACAACCTCACACCAATCAGAGTCAAAGGTTCTACCAATAAACAACCTCGCACCAGTCCTAGGTCAGAGGTTCTGCCAATAAACACCTTCACACCAGTCGTAGGTTCTACCCATAATCACCCTCACGCCAGTCCTAGGTTCTACCATTAAACAACCTCACACCAGTCCTAGGTTCTACCCATAATCACTTTCACACCAGTCCTAGTTTCTACCCATAATCACCCTCACACCAGTCCTAGGTTCTACCCATAATCACCCTCACACCAGTCCTAGGTTCTACCAATAAACACCCTCACACCAGTCGTAGGTTCTACCAATAAACACCCTCACACCAGTCGTAGGTTCTACCCATAATCACCCTCACACCAGTCCTAGGTTCTACCCATAAACACCCTCACACCAGTCATATGTTCTACCCATAATCACCCTCACACCAGTCGTAGGTTCTACCCATAAACACCCTCACACCAGTCATATGTTCTACCCATAATCACCCTCACACCAGTCGTAGGTTCTACCAATAAACACCCTCACACCAGTCGTAGGTTCTACCCATAATCACCCTCACACCAGTCCTAGGTTCTACCCATAAACACCCTCACACCAGTCATATGTTCTACCAATAAACACCCTCACACCAGTCGTAGGTTCTACCAATAAACACCCTCACACCAGTCGTAGGTTCTACCCATAATCACCCTCACACCAGTCCTAGGTTCTACCAATAAACACCCTCACACCAGTCATATGTTCTACCCATAATCACCCTCACACCAGTCGTAGGTTCTACCCATAATCACCCTCGCACAAGTCCTAGGTTCTACCCATAATCACCCTCACACCAGTCCTAGGTTCTACCCATAATCACCCTCACACCAGTCCTAAGTTCTGCCAATAAACACCCTCACACCAGTCCTAGGTCAGAGGTTCTACCAATAAACACCTTCACACCAGTCCTAGGTCAGAGGTTCTACCAATAAGCACTCTCACACCAGTCCTAGGTTCTATCAATAAACACCCTCACACCAGTCATAGGTTCTACCCATAATCACCCTCACACCAGTCATAAGTTCTACCCATAATCTCCCTCACACCAGTCCTAGGTTCTACCAATAAACACCCTCACACCAGTCGTAGGTCAGAGGTTCTAACAATAAACACCCTCACACCAATCCTAGGTTCTACCCATAATCACCCTCACACCAGTCATATGTTCTACCCATAATCACCCTCACACCAGTCGTAGGTTCTACCCATAATCACCCTCGCACCAGTTTTAGGTTCTACCCATAATCACCCTCACACCAGTCCTACGTTCTACCCATAAACACCCTCACATCAGTACTAGGTCAGAGGTTCTATCAAGAGGTTCTATCAATAAACACCCTCACATACATACTAGGTCAGAGGTTCTATCAATAAACACCCTCACACCAGTCCTAGGTCAGAGGTTCTACCAATAAACACCCTCACACCAGTCTTATGTTCTACCCATAATCACCCTCACACCAGTCCTAGGTTCTACCAATTAACACCCTCACACCAGTACTAGGTCAGAGGTTCTACCAATAAACAACCTCACACCAGTCCTAGGTCAGAGGTACTACCAATAAATTCCCTCGCACCAGTCTAAGGTCAGAGGTTCTATCAATAAACACCCTCACACCAGTAATAGGTTCTACCCATTATCACTCTCACAGCAGTCCTAGGTCCCAGGTTCTACCAATAAACACCCTCACACTAGTTGTAGGTTCTACCCATAATCACCCTCACACCAATCCTAGGTCAGAGGTTCTATCAATAAACACCCTCACACCAGTTGTTGGTCAGAGGTTCTACCAATACACAACCTCACACCAGTCGCAGGTCAGAGGTTCTGCCAATAAACACCCTCACACCAGTCCTAGGTCAAAGTTTCTACCAATAAACAACCTCACACCAGTCGTAGGTCAGAGGTTCTACCAATAAACACCCTCACACCAGTCCTAGGTCACAGGTTCTACCAATAAACACCCTCACACCAGTCGTAGGTTCTACCCATAATCACTCTCACACCAGTCCTAGGTTCTACCAATAAACACCCTCACACCAGTCATAGGTCAGAGGTTCTATCAATAAACACCCTCACTCCAGTTGTTAGTCAGAGGTTCTACCAATAAACACCCTCACACCAGTCCTAGGTCAGAGGTTCTACCAATAAACAACCTCACACCAATCCTAGGTCAGAGGTTCTACCAATAAACAACCTCATACCAGTCCTAGGTCAGAGGTTCTGCCAATAAACAACCTCACACCAATCCTAGGTCAGAGGTCCTACCAATAAACATCCTCACACCAGGTGTAGGTCAGACAGAGGTTCTACCAATAAACAACCTCACACCAATCCTAGGTCAGAGGTTCTACCAATAAACAACCTCATACCAGTCCTAGGTCAGAGGTTCTGCCAATAAACAACCTCACACCAATCCTAGGTCAGAGGTCCTACCAATAAACAACCTCACACCAGGCGTAGGTCAGACAGAGGTTCTACCAATAAACAACCTCACACCAATCCTAGGTCAGAGGTTCCACCAATAAACAACCTCACACCAGTCGTAGGTCACACGTTCTACCAATAAACACCCTCATATGTCTACTTGAGATGATGTCCCTACCACCACACAGAAGTATCATGTCACAGATAAATGATAATCCACTTTGTACCATTATACTAACAACACTGGGCTGACCATTTGTATAACTATCCTCCAAATCCCGGACATCAGGTGAGGAAGCTACCCATGTTAGTCTTTAGTAAGTGGGTGGTAGTGCAGTGAATAGTGTGTTGACAATTCACACCAGAGATCGGAAGTTCAGTGCAAGTCTTAGGGCCTCTAAAAATAACAGAGAACTGGTTCTACCCAGGAATCATATTTGAGAACAATTCATATAAGCTCTTAGATTACTTTGCAATATAGCTAAAATAAATTATTTTAAACCAAAGTTTTTAGTATAACCTTGGGGTGATTAAGCCAACAATGATCTGCTGGTACCATAATCAAGGCAATGCAGTACAATAATTGTATGTACCTGCAACCAGTCTGTGGAGGGAACAATTCCATTTCCATGGCAGCCGAACCCTTAAAATAGCTTTGTTTCACTACATTGTTGATGTCAGCATGGGCCAGGCTTAGCCTGCTTGTCCTGAAATATAACAAATTGACCACTCTCGCTAGATGGTTTGTTCAGCATGTCAACAATAATTTAATTAAATACATGGAAGCTATTTAATCCATTCCTAGGCAAAGGTTGGAATGGTTTCTATATACATATAATTAACTCAGGTAAATTCTGTCAGTATCAGAGCATGTTAGTTATTACTGTGGTTTTGTCAGCTAGAGTTTTTTTGTTGATAAAATAATGTAAATTACACATATTTGCTTTCTATTTAAATATATATGTGTCCACATTAACTTATAAATAGGGTGATTAGTTACTGGTAATTGGTGGTCTAGCGGTAGAGTGTCATGGAAGGTTGTGGGTTCAATCCCTGGCCAGATCAATCCCGCCTTGAATAATGGTATTAGAAATTTCCTCGCTTGGCACTCAGTATGTAGAAACTAGTTCTTGGTCTGATCATCCCAGTGTCAGTATAATGTGACTCGGAGTGGTGTCATACCATATGTCTACGGCAAGATACTCTAGTATGGCAGTGCTTTTGGGATACAGATTTCATGACTGCTTGTCACATAATGCAAGGTGTAACATACAGACTCTTGATAGTTATACTCATCAGGAGGGGAAACAAGTCATCACAAATACTATTGTTGAACCTTCATGAGATATGAACTTGATGTTTTGCATGAAAAGTAAGTGTAAATCCACCTGTATACTAACATGCAGCACGTCATACTAGCAGATTAATGTTTATTTAGTTTGAACTCATTTATTTTACCTCGATTGTGAAACAAATTATTCTTACCCGGTATACAAATAACGCTCCAAATCTTCCCGGCTAGAACCAGTACTGAGTATATGGGGAAAAGGTGTCTTGTTCAGCATCATGCATAGCCATGGCGGAGGATCGAACCCATGACCCTCAATCAATGGGCTGATGCTCTACCACTTGACCAGATGCTCCGCACAGATTTAATGTTCATTTGACAAATGTGTTATTTTTTACATTATAATAATCACAATTTCTCAGTAAAACTGGTTTTATATCCGAGAGTGACCATTCACATGCATGTGTTCATGAATGATACACTTCTACATACAAGTACATGTAGGTTCAATGTAGGATTCAAGAAGTGAAGATGTATATAAATATGCAAACATACAAAGTTTGGGTGGGATTTAGGAATCCAGCTAAAACCCTCTGCAGTTGGGTGGCAGGCATTCCTCTGGACTTGGTCTCATATTTAATATCTCTTTGGCCTTTGGTCTTTCATTTCCAAAAATCCTAAGCAAGTAAGAAGGTCATGGAGTTCACCGGCCTCAAAACATGATGGCAAAGAATTATTACCAATTAGTATTGAAATATTAACTATTTCATTTCTTTATTTAAAACATCATTCATACAATCATGTACATGAACATTAATTATAACAAGAGTTGTCGGAGGGACAGCGGGCTCGACTATTCGATTATTTGTCACAGAGGTACAAATTTGATTGAGACTGATGACAAATCCAAGCAAATAAGAGTTATCTAACTTACAAAATTAACAAAATTGATTAGGTCTTATAACTGCAATATCTTATATGAAGTTTCAATCAAATACATGCAGTGACTGCTGAGTTATAAAGTTTCTATTAAGTAAAATAAAGGCCCTAATTTGCAAAAAAATCTGGCAAGAGTTATCCGACTTGATTAATTTAGTTGATTTCATGACTACAAAGCCATATGTAAAGTTTCAATCAAATACATTGAGCGGTTGATGTAATATGGACTTGACAGTAATTGCATGCAAAACTTTAAAGGGATTATATTGGCAAGTAACACAAACACGCTGTTAATCCATACTTTTCCTGTATGCAGTATGCACAAAATAATGCTATGTATTGATGTATAACCTTTATTTACATGAAAGTTATCAAATTAACAGTAATTGAATATTGGCCAAAACTTTAATACGTCCCGCAATAAAGTATTGCACAATGTTTACAATGAACTCCGTAAACTTCCCGAACAAAGCCTCGAAAACTAGATCTGTAACGAGTCTTCACAATGCTATCCGATGATTGATTGGAAACCCGAAAGCGTTTCGTTGAAAATGATGAATGTAAACAAAAACAAAAACGTGGCTTCAGAAATCCGATGTTTGTAATAAAGAGGTTATGCATTTAGGCATTTTTGATGAGTATATCTCTTAGTTATAAGTGTATCTTCATGCTGGGCGTGTGTATTTAGGACAGGGAATTGATGGTAATATGCCAATATAATCCCTTTAACCTGATTTTCTAAGTCAAACAAGGGCAATAATTTGCATTATATTCATGCAACAGTTATCTAACTTAGTTATTGTTGTAAGGTTGATGACAAGGAAACTTTAACGAAGGTGTGATGCAGACACCAACACCTGGGTGAGTAGAATAGCTCTCTTTATTCTCTGAATAGCTAAAAAGTCACAAAACTCTTTACTATGAAACTCTGCATCATAAAACTTAGGTACAGTTGAACTTATGCAAGCGGTCACCTCCATTCAGCAGCCACTTGTCTTAAGCAGCATACCAAGGTGATGATGTACTATCCCATCTCAGTTCAACTGAAAATTCCCCTCTTTTATAGCATGCTGTCCACCAAGGTGATGTTTGCTTTTTCCCATTTCTATACTTCCATAACAAATTAACCTGTATTTAGCAACAACCTGTCTTAAAAGGCCACTTTTGCTCCTTCCCATGACTGGCTGCTTAAGACAGGTTTGACTGTATATACATGTACTAGAAATATGTTTCTTAATACAAATGACACCACTATTGATTGGAAAAAATTTTTTTTTACCAATAAGGCCATCCTTAAAATGATATTAGTTTGCTGTGCTCCGACCATGTATTTTTCATGTGGGTAGGTAGGTGGCCTTTTTTTTTTGCCAAATTTTGATTTTGCTTAGTCATTTTAAAGAAAAATGGGAACAAATCGTGAAAAAAAATTAAACACCTTGAAAGTCAATAAAAAAGTTTGGGTAGCTGCAATTTTGAGTAAGTAGGTAGGAGCATGGAATTTTTTTTTTTTTTAAGGATTTCTAATGAATTCCTGCAAAATTGACAGACATTGACAAATATTGAACTTGACTTGTATTTTATAATTATACAGATACACATGGAATATTTATTAAATACATAGATTCCCTCAGGTATTATTGATAGTAATTCAAATATTGTTTTACCTGGGCGGATGAACGGACGGCTGTAACACTTAATGCCCCTTTGTCCTGGCGTCGGCATAAATATCTCATACAAGTGGGCAGTAATATCACTCATACAAGTGGGCAGTAATATCACTCATACAAGTGGGCAGTAATATCACTCATACAAGTGGGCAGTAATATCACCCTCATACAAGTGGGCAGTAATATCACTCTCATACAAGTGGGCAGTAATAGGGCAGTAATATCACTCTCATACAAGTGGGCAGTAATATCACACTCATACAAGTGGGCAGTAATATCACTCTCATACAAGTGGGCAGTAATATCACTCTCATACAAATGAGCAGTAATATCACTCTCATACAAGTGGGCAGTAATATCACACTCATACAAGTGGGCAGTAATATCACTCTCATACAAATGAGCAGTAATATCACTCTCATACAAGTGGGCAGTAATATCACTCTCATACAATTGAGCAGTAATATCACTCTCATACAAGTGGGCAGTAATATCACTCTCATACAAGTGGGCAGTAATATCACTCTTATACAAGTGGGCAGTAATATCACTCTCATACAAGTGGGCAGTAATATCACTCTAATACAAGTGGGCAGTAATATCACTCTCTTAAAAGTGGGCAGTAATATCACTCTCATACAAGTGGGCAGTAATATCACTCTCATACAAGTGGGCAGTAATATCACTCTCATACAAGTGGGCAGTAATATCACACTCATACAAGTGGGCAGTAATATCACTATCATACAAATGAGCAGTAATATCATTCTCATACAAGTGGGCAGTAATATCACTCTCATACAAGTGGGCAGTAATATCACTCTCATACAAGTGGGCAGTAATATCACTCTCATACAAGTGGGCAGTAATATCACTCTCATACAAGTGGGCAGTAATATCACGTTCATACAAGTGGGCATAAATATCACTGTCATACAAGTGGGCAGTAATATCACTTTCATACAAGTGGGCATAAATATCACTCTCAAACAAGTTAAACAAGTTGGCAGTAATATAACTCTCATACAAATGGGCAGTAATATCACTCTCATACAAGTGGGCAGTATATCAATCTCATACAAGTGGGCAGTAATATCACTTTCATACAAGTGGGCAGTAATATCACTCTCATACAAGTGGGCAGTAATATCACTCTCTTACAAGTGGGCAGTAATATCACTCTCATACAAGTGGGCAGTAATATCACTCTCATACAAGTGGGCAGTAATATCACTCTCTTACAAGTGGGCAGTTATATCACTCTCATACAAGTGGGCAGTAATATCACTCTCATACAAATGAGCAGTAATATCACTCTCATACAAGTGGGCAGTAATATCACACTCATACAAGTGGGCAGTAATATCACTCTCATACAAATGAGCAGTAATATCACTCTCATACAAGTGGGCAGTAATATCACTCTCATACAAGTGGGCAGTAATATCTCTTTCATACAAGTGGGCATAAATATCACTCTCATACAAGTGGGCAGTAATATCACTCTCATACAAGTGGGCATAAATATCACTCTCAAACAAGTTAAACAAGTTGGCAGTAATATAACTCTCATACAAATGGGCAGTAATATAACTCTCATACAAGTGGGCAGTAATATCACTCTCATACAAGTGGGCAGTAATATAACTCTCATACAAGTGGGCAGTAATATCATTCTCAAACAAGTGGGCAGTAATATCACTCTCATAAAAATGGGCAGTAATATAACTCTCATACGAGTGGGCAGTAATATCACACTCATGCAAGTGGGCAGTAATATAACTATCATACAAGTGGGCAGTAATATCACTCTCATACAAGTGGGCAGTAATATCACTCTCATACAAGTGAGCAGTAATATCATTCTCAAACAAGTGGGCAGTAATATCACTTTCATACAAGTAGGCATAAATATCACTCTCATACAAGTGGGCAGTAATATCACTCTCAAACAAGTGGGCAGTAATATCACTCTCAAACAAGTGGGCAGTAATATCACTATCAAACAAGTGGGCAGTAATATCACTCTCAAACAAGTGGGCAGTAATATCACTTTCATACAAGTGGGCATAAATATCACTCTCATACAAGTGGGCAGTAATATCACTCTCATACAAGTGGGCAGTAATATCACTCTCATACAAGTGGGCAGTAATATCACTCTCTTACAAGTGGGCAGTAATATCACTCTCATACAAGTAGGCAGTAATATCACTCTCATACAAGTGGGCATAAATATCACTCTCATACAAGTGGGCAATAATATCACTCTCAAACAAGTGGGCATAAATATCACTCTTATACAAGTGGGCAGTAATATCACTCTCATGCAAGTGGGCAGTAACATCACTCTCATACAAGTGGGCAGAAATATCACTCTCATACAAGTGGGCAGTTATATCACTCATACAAGCGGGCATAAATATCACTCTCATACAAGTGGACAGTAATATCACTCTCATACAAGTGGGCATAAATATCACTCTCATACAAGTGGGCAGTAATATCACTCTCATACAAGTGGGCAGTAATATCACTCTCATAAAAGTGGGCATAAATATCACTCTTATACAAGTGGGCAGTAATATCACTCTCACACAAGTGGGCATAAATATCACTCTCATACAAGTGGGCAGTTATATCACTCATATACAAGTGGGCATAAATATAACTCTCATTCAAGTGGGCATAAATATCACTCTCATACAAGTGGGCATAAATATCGCTCTCATACAAGTTGGCATAAATATCACTCTCATACAAGTGGGCATAAATATCACTCTCATACAAGTGGGTTTCTCAAATAATAATGATTTTCAATAGTTCAACAAGAAAACATTATTTTTAAATCAGGATGTTTGTATATGCATGTATATCAAGTTTATGTATATTTTATGTATATGTTTGTGTGTGTGTGTGCTTGTGTGTGGGTATGGAATTGCCAAAAAAATAGACACTATAGATTACCATCTCTGGCACAGACAAGTAGGGATAGAGCAGACGACACCAGACACGTCGAGGTCAGACTTCATCCTGGTCATAACTTCATGTAGTAACAGGGGTACTGTCTGGGGGAGAGACTTCAGCTTTGGCGTCATCTAAAATATAACATGAAAAGTTGAGCAATTGACAAAACAACACTGCAACAATGTTTAAGCATCCTGATACATAAAGGATGTAGTCTAATATCTCATCTTGTGTCAGGTTACATATCTATTCATGAAACAGAAAAAAATGTTTTGTTTTTTATCTTAATCATCAATGACTTGCCTGTTTCACTTCATAAAAGCCAAAAGTATAAAATTAACAGTTAAATAAAACTTTATATTACCTATATAAGAATCAACTCTTAACGGTTTTGGCATGCTTAATCTCAACCATTATATTACATACATGTTTCACCATTTCCATGTTGATCAATTGTACATAAATATTTTTTCATGTGCATTGTGCATTGTTATTCATATGGATGGAACCTAGTTGACATGGTAATTTGTAGTTGGTGGCCTTAATCCCCATATAGCCATATGTAGTGTCTTGTAAGTTAGTTGTTTATACTCATTTATTTTGATTGATTGTAAAGTAAGCTGTGTATCATTCTCGAGTGTATTTCTGAACCAGTACCGGGTGTTATATTTAAAAACCCAGGGATTGGACCCAAAACCTCAGGTGTGAGCAGGAACAACCTCCCAATCCATTACATTATTACCAAGCATGTACATGTACATGGTAGTTTACACTAATCTATTTTAGTTTAATTGCAAAGAAAGCTCAGAGCTTACATGAACCACTCCTCTTCCTGGGTGAACCAGTACTGAGTGGTGATGCATGTGGTTGACTAGTGATCGAACCTGCAGCCTCTGGCAAGAGCAGCAAACACTATCCACTACACTACCCCCTGCTTCAGCACATACTTAGAATTGGTTCTACTCAACAAGACTTCATTTTTTCAAGAACTTATTTCATAATATCATTGTAAAAATAATATATTTGAACTGTAACATAGTTTGGTTTCACTTACCTCATAATAATAAATAATTGACCATACACGTAGTTGCATTTACATCAGTTGCTATGACAACGTTTTTTTACATTTAAGTATATAAAATGTGTAACCAAAATTACTCACCTTTTCAAACAGACCGAATACCCACAGTTCCTCGCATGCTGGACTTAAGACAGTGGAATATTGGCTTCTTTCTTGGACACATGTAATTTCATCTGAAAAAGTAATAAATATTTGTCAGGCAATTGTGAAATAAAAAGTTTTTTGTCAACTGTAATGTATATTGCTACATACCAAATAAATCAAATTGTATTATCAAATAATTTACAGCACAGGAGTGTAATTAACCCACGACATATTTTTGATATAAACAAAGTGTAATATCACTTCTGATTTATAACTCAGCATTTTCCGGATAATTCACCTATCTCAAGTAAAATACTGAACTACTTTTCAACTTGTTCCAATAATTATAAATGATGTTGATTTGTCATGGTAAAATGATGTTGTTTTTTCAACTACTAAACTGTAGCTCATTTATTCTTGCACACCAGATATCTGTATTTTTACTGGGGTTAGATTTTTCTATCTCACCCTAGAGCCGAGATAAAATTCTCGTGCTGTGACGTTGGAACCATCTAGATGACGTAACGTATAAAATATATATGATGTTAATCATCAAATTAAACGTTTTAAAAGCAATCGTTGTAAAATCTATAATGATAAATTAGGTCAAAATAAATATTTAATGTGTTCGGTATGCAAAAAAAAGAATCATTCATGGCTTTTTCGGTTCGTATAGAAAATTCCGTCCCTTGGGATAACTGTTACAAGGGAACTCTGCAGAGCCTCGTTCCCACCAAAACAGGTAACCCTCGGGACAGAATTTTCTATCCGAATCTCAAACCCATGTAAGATTCTTATATTCACTCTGTCAATGAGTGTGTTGTAGGTCGAGGAGGGACATCCCACTCCATACTTTACAATATCAATATAATTATCAATGATGACTGGCACACAACTCTCAGTCAGTTACCACTATATACAACTATCGCACATATGTATTTGCATTGTCTTT
Source organism: Panopea generosa (assembly GCA_029582155.1). Classification (NCBI taxonomy): domain Eukaryota; kingdom Metazoa; phylum Mollusca; class Bivalvia; order Adapedonta; family Hiatellidae; genus Panopea; species Panopea generosa. The sequence continues at coordinate 2,547,545 of JAPMAH010000026.1, read as the reverse complement.
GTTTATATATGACTGAATGTCCTTGACACAATAATAAAAAGAAAGGGGGAAAATAAATGTGTTTTCAGGTAAACTTTGGTGGGGGAAGGGAGGGGGTGGGGATGGATTGAAAGGTGCAGCTGAGACTAGTATTTTTGTAAAATCACTAAATATAGGAATTGGAATCAATTGATCAGTAGTAATCTGATAGCCTGCGAAATCTGATAAATTTGCCATATTATTAATGTTCGCATGCTATTTCATCAACAATTAGTATAGAGATGCAAGTTTTATACCTTTCTATAAAGATTCGTGGTTTTACTTAAATGCTTAAAAAAACACTAAAATTTTAATAATTATGTGAACATTCTTTAATCAATATCAATGAAATGAACTGCAGATTATACATATTAATTTATATAGCATCCAGTTGTTTTTTTAGCAGCAGAAAACCGTAAATGCATTTTATATTCACATGAGTAGAACCATCACTATTCTGCTAGTAACTTCTCACATTGAAATCAGCTGGTATGCTCAAACCCATGACCTTAATAATGAGAATTTTGAGAAGTTGTCATGATATGTTGATCATTTGTAGCAAGTATGAACAAAAACCATCTATATATGACAAAGTTACAGGCCAGAAACTAAATCTCACACAAACTCAAAGTGCTGTCAAACAAACTCAAATTGTGACCTTGACCTTTGAGGTACGGGTGTGGGTCTTACTCGTGACATGTTGTCATGTTATGTTGATCATTTGTAGCAACTATCAACAAAATCCATCTATGCATGACAAAGTAACAGGCCAGAAACCAAATACCGGATGGAAGGACGGACGGACTGATGGACAGATGGACGCTGCGATTACTATATGCCACCCAAATATTTTTTTTGGGGGGGGGGGCATGAAAATATGTCATGGGCTTATTACACCACTGCAACCTGACTGTCATGTACTACATCAAACTACTGGGAAAGGGTGAGGATCTTTTTCTTTACCAACTTACTTGTTGCTACATGTATCCTCTTCTGTCACTCTCCATCTTAGATCCACCTCGTGCACGTTGATGAAGTGTTTTTTACCAAGAGCACGCAACTCTGGGAACATAAATCGCGTGAGCAAGTCACGTTCACCATGCAAGTCACAGAATGTGGAAGAGATGAACACACGTGCAGATCTCCAACTGAAATGCATGGACATGCATGTCTTTTTGTATCTTTGAAATTAAATATAAATTCCAATTATGCAAAATTATTTAGTTGCTTTGTAATATGATGGGTCAGACAGTTTTGATGTAATATAATAGCCTGGCTGTTGTAGTAACAAGGAATATTGTACAATTATATTATTATACACGTGTTTCAATAGTGTAGTGGATAGAGCGTTGACCGATCATGCGAAGGTTGCAGGTTCAATCCACAAAAAGCAAGATGCCTCTCAAAATACAACACTCAATACTGGTGATACCTGGGAAGCAGACTCGGGAGCGGTTCATATAAGTTCTGAGCTTTCTTTGTAATCAAGCTAATAAAATAGAATAACTAAAAACAGCTGCCATGATGAATGTGAGATTTGTATAATAAAATGGTGTTTGTGATGTCAGCTGTAGAGGTCTGGCTACACTCAAGTTTGATATGGTCAGTTTGTCATCCAAAAACTTCATGTATGAAAGTTTGCCAGTTACTTGCGGAAGGACGGTGGTTCTGGAAGGTTAACCAGTATTCAGGCACAACTTTCTCCTCAAATAACTGATAACTATCCCACTTGAATCAGACAGAAAGCGGTGAAAATTCACAAAAATGTTTTTCATTCATAAATTAGTTGTTTATATCTTTATAAATGAAACATCTTTAGTTACTTGCTCTCCTTTGTTAAATAACTGAAACACATGTACTGTTAAAAAAAAAAAGCATAACATACATACAAAATAAGTAAATAAAAATGTTACCTCAAGATCTGGTCACTGAATCCAGATATATAGATGTTGTTCTTGTGCTCAGGTTTTATGTCCGTCACAAACCTGGAAATAAGTACAAACACATATATTGTAGCTAACATCTTAACTCAATAAAACATGAAAATACTGAAAATATTTTGTACATTTATCATGATGCCCGGCTCACTTTTATTCTCCTTATACATTTTTTATAACATACAGTAAAATCTGTGTTAGAGGTCACCTCTATTAAACAGCCACTTGTCTTAAGTAGCCACATTCGGCGGGGGATTTCGCTATGTGCCATTTCTATGCTTTCAGAGCAAAATATCCTGTATTAAGCAACAACCTGTCTTAAAAGGCCACTTTTACTCCTTCCTTTAAATGGTTCCTTAAAGACAGGTTTGACTGTTTTTTCGTAGAAGTATCTTTCATGGATTTGAGGTTCAGATAGAAAATTCCATCCTGATGGACAACAGTCTCCATCCTTTCTCCCTGGATGACAGCCTTTCTCTCCATCCTTTCTCGCGAGATAACAGCCTTTCTCTTCATCCTTTCTCCCTTGATTACAGTCTTTTTTTCCATCCTTTCTCCCTGGATTACAGCCTTTCTCTCCATTCTTTCTCCCTGATTTACAGCCTTTCTCTCCCTCCTTTCACCCCAGACAACAGCTTTTCTCTCCATCATTTCTCCCTGGATTACAGCCTTTCTCTCCATCTTTTCCCATGGATAACATCCTTTCTCTCCATCCTTTCTCACTAGATTACAGCTTTTCTCTCCAGCCTTTCTCCCTGATTTACAGCCTTCTCTTCATCCTTTTGCCCCAGACAGCAGCCTTTCTCTCCTTCCCTTCTCCCCAGATAAGCCTTTCACTCAATATTTTCTCCCCAGTTAACAGCCTTTCTCTTAAACCTTTCTCCGAAGATTACAGCTTTCTCTCCATTCTTTCTCCCTGGATAACAGCCTTTCTCTCCATTCTTTCTCCCTGATTTACAGCCTTTCTCTCCATTCTTTCACCCGAAACAACAGCCTTTCTCTCCATCCTTCCTCCCTGGATTACAGCCTTTCTCTCCATCCTTTCTACCAAGATTACAGCTTTTCTCTCCATCCTTTTTCCCATTCCGCAGAATGATATGTCTCGCGGTGTCCACACACATGGGAGAGAAAAAAATTAAAATATTATATTCATGCAAGAGTTATCTAACTTGGTTAATGTAGCAGGTTTAATGACTAAGAAACATTGTAGGAAGTATTGTGTGAAGTTTCCATCAAAAATTTAAAAAAAAAAAAAAAATTAAAAAAGAATAAATTATTTTTTAAATAAATTAAAGACGTTTCTTCGAGTAAGTTCTAGCACGGAGATTTTTTTTAAATTTTGCACACAAGTACTTTGAAGTAAGACAAGTTCAAAACACTAAAAAAAAATATAGGTCCCCATGCTTGTTTTTTTGCTATGACTATTTTAAAACTACAACGTTTTACATTTTTTAAAGAAAAAACAGCAAATTGGTGTAAGTTATAAATCTTGTTTAATTTACTAACAAAGTGATATATTTCAACAAAATATTGTTGTCACTCATGTAACAAAAGATAAAGTATTTAAAACAGAAAAAGTCATGATGCTCTTTTGAGTTTCACATTTCATACAGTAATTTTCATAAATTTCTACGATTATAGAATTGGCCGTTAACGATGTATTTTTACACTTATTTAAAAATAAAAAAAGTTCTAACACGGAGAATTGTTTCATTCTTTCTACAAAGAGGCACCATAACAAACTATATCAGAAAATAAAATAAAAAATATATGTCCCCTTGCTTGTTACTAAGTTACAGTGCTTAATGTTACCTCCCTTTTCATAAAATGGCTGCAAACGATGCATTTTGACACTAATTCAATAATAAAAAAAAGTTTTAATGCAGAGAATTGTTTCATTCTTTCTACAAAGAGGCACTTTAACAAACTTTATCAGAAAATAAAATAAAAAACATATGTTACCTTACTTGTTACTAAGTTACATTGCTAAATGTTACCTCCCTTTTTCATAAAATGGCCGCAAACGTTGCATTTTTACACTAATTCAATAATAAAAAAAGTTGTAATGCGGAGAATTGTTTCATTCTTTCAACAAAGAGGCACTAAACCAAACTATATCAGAAAATAAAACAAAAAATAGATGTCCCCATGCTTGTTACTAAGTTACAGAGCTAAATGTTACCTCCCTTTTCATAAAATGGCCGTTAATGATGCATTTTGACACTAATTCAATAATAAAAAAAGTTCTAATGTGGAGAATTGTTTCATTCTTTCTACAAAGAGGCATTATTACAAACTATATCAGAAAATAAAATAAAAAATACAGGTCACCATGCTTGTTACAAAGTTACAGTGCTAAATGTTACCTCCCCTTTTCATAAAATGGCCGCAATCAATGCATTTTCACACCAATTCAATAAAAAAAATGTTCTACGTGGAGAATTGTTTCATTCTTTCTACAAAGAGGCATTATTACAAACTATATCAGAAAATAAAATAAAAAATACATGTCACCTTGCTTGTTACCAAGATACAGAGCTAAATGTTAACTTCCCTAAAATTGTCAAAACTGTGAAAATTATCTGTTGTAATTTTTATAAATGGACTTTCATTGCAGAAGTAACTTTCATATTTCTAAATGATGCACTAAATAGCAATTATAATATTTGTAATTTATAATGTAATTACTGTTAAATTGCTTTTATACATTTCATATATACTGGGTAATTGATGAACATCAATAGTTGTAAAAGTTTGAAATGTTAGAGGCCTAGTGGTAAAACCATGTACTGTCAATCAAGGTTGGATCACCAGTGACCTGCTACTCAACATAATATCTTCAGAGTTTTATCTACGAGTCCATTCAAGTCATTTTTTCTGGTATTTATCTTGACTATAGTAGTCGCACTGTCATCCATTATTATTACATTAACTTGAAATTTTTATTCCTGTACTGGGCTACTTCCAACTTTAATCTTTGAATTGTCAATAAAATTTTAGAACACTGCCTGGTGAACTGGTAGTGATTGTTCTTAATTTTTCATTATATGTGCATTTCCAAGTCTTCTGGAAAAACATCATATGTTTTTCTAATACTTTTTGTTAAAATGGTCCCAGTATCTCATTTACTGTCACAATCCATTCTTCTGGCAACACATATTGTAATAAATTGGCCTGGTCCTGGTGTACTGCTTGACTGACTTCATCACTGAAAATTAAAGGAAGCTTATATGAGATAAAGAAATAAATGACAATGTTTGTTTGTATGTAAGCTTAATTTACATCATCACCAGTTTCCCGTTTGGGTGATGCACCTAGAAGCGTGAACAGTTTAGACTTTTTAGGTTTGTGGGGGATAGTGCAGGAAACAAATATCATATAAACCTAATCATATGTTTCACCTGATTCTTTTGCTTGGTGTATAGCACCATCATAAAAGTCCTCACTTTAAAGTCCCATCTGAATGACAGTTAGCACCGTAAGTTAGCCAGCCTCAGGTATCAAACTCTCAACCCTGAGCTAGAAGTATCGTGCTCTACTGACTGAGCTCATCGGTCTGGCTAAAAAAACGACAATATATTTTAATAAAACAGCACAAGATATGGGTATAGTTTGACAACTCAAGGGCTATAACTGAGCAGCAATTCCTGTTATGATATCTATGCTATGTTCAAACCATTGAACAAAATCTTATGGTTATAAACTTGCATACATGTATGTGGACATTTTTTTACTGAATGAAACTGTTATGTTATGTAACAAGCAGTCAAGGGGTTGCAAGCTCAAATCCCCACTTGGCCAGTCTCTGTGATGATTTAAATATATGCAAATTCCAACATTGTGTCTCATTTTCATTCATCTTTAATCACTGATTCAAGTGAAAAGTTGTCAGTTATTTGCACGGATATTGGGTGTGCCAAACAAGTAGTCACAGGTTTGATCCCCCTCAGATCATCTGTTGTGCTCATGATTATTTTGTTGTAATCCATAGTAGAAATAAGCTGAAACAGTTAAATTACATTAATAATTACCATTGACCCCTTTTGATGATTGTCACTCTTTCATTTTGTGTTTCTGTACACGTTGTCTATGTCACGATATTGATTGTCTCTTCATAGTTAATGAAACCACTACAGGTATTTAAAGCACCGACATCTCAATCCATCTGTAACCTGAGCCTTTGTTTAGCATTCCTGAAATGTGTTGAATAGTTTCTTATTTTCATAATTCATGTAACAATTTTCTGTTTAACAGGAAACACAGAACATGACGGTGTATACATTTATTTTTAACATTTACTCAATGTAAGAATACAGTTCGAATCCCCGCCTGGCAACAGTCTCCAGGATGATAGATATACAGCATTATGTCTCTTTATCAATCATCTCTCACCGCTGATTCAAGTGGGAAAGCTATCAGTTACTTGCGGAGATGGGGTGTGCTCAAATACTGGTTAATTCCAGGAAACAGTGGTTAGGTGATCGTCTGTTAGCCCTCGATGGCATGAAAATGACGTACATATTCAACCAATGAATCACTTTTTATAGTTGTTCATCTCTAGAAATCATAAAGTAAGTTATCATTTTATGTGATACATTAATATTGATTGATGAGTTATGATAAAGCATCAACTAACCTTATACTCAATTGCTTTGTGTTGATGTCAAATGATATTGGACTTTTCCTGTTTAATCGATGTGTCTTGTTTGTTTCTACTGTTCTTATACTTCCACATATACAGTTCATGTAAAACGTTGACCCATATAAGTGTCTTCCATAGTGTCCTTCAATACCAAACTTTTACATGCATCAGGTCAGCTAAATGTCAAAATTCAAGATTTATTCTTCCTTGTCTCCATCCCGGTATGAATAATATTGTTTCAGGTAAATTCATTATGTATTCAGCGCTTTGGAACAAATTCACAAATGATCCATATCCGAAAAATGAGTTATCCGAAATGTTACCACTACGAGTATTGATTATATTTTCGTAGTTGTTTCTGGTGGTTTAGAACGAAAAACAATATACTCTTCCATGCTTTTCAATCGCTTCCTTGACAAAATTTACATTTCTGACATCTCGAAATGAAAATACTTCGCTCTGTAAATATCCTAATGCGACTCGACTTTTAATTAACCAAACGGCGACATAAGACCCCGAAACTGAAAGTAACAGAAAGGAATTATGCGCGTAACGATGCGCAGTAACAACCCGCAGAAACGTCTTTAAAAAAAAAGTACTCAGCATCTGCAGAATAAAATGTGATGCAGGGTATTAGTTGTAACTATGATCCAAGTATGAGTGTTCTAGCACTAGTACTTATTGAGAAATAGTGTAAAAATGAAAACTTAACATTGGAGGTAAATGCAAAATTCAGCATCAAACAATGTCAATGGACCATGAAATGTAGGTCACACTCAGCATCTGCAGTATATAATGTGATGCAGGGTGTTAGTTGTAACTATGATCCAAGTATGAGTGTTCTAGCACTAGTACTTATTGAGAAATAGTGTAAAAATGAAAACTTAACGTTGGAGGTAAATGCAAAATTCAGCATCAAACAATGTTAATGGACCATGAAATGTAGGTCACACTCAGCATCTGCAGTATATAATGTGAGGCAGGGTGTTAGTTGTAACTATGATCCAAGTATGAGTGTCCTACCACTTGTACTTGTTGGAGCTAAATATAAATGTTTGTCGCCGCCGCCATCAATGGAAAAGCAACACCTTAATCTCGTCTCTCCTTCGTTGCGAGAAATTCCAATCTGACATCAGTCATAAATATACAACCACAAGTAAAAATACAATCATTCCTACACAAGCTTTCAACTGTTACTGTCATATCACTTTAACTTTTTATGGGTAGTTTTAATCAATGCTTCAGTGAGATATATATATTTATTATTACCAATATTTAACTTGCTATCTCCTAATTATCCATTATTATCAAGATTCAAGATTCTTTATTCAGTAATTTAAACATATAATGTTTCTCATTACATACACATTCAAATAATACATGTAACACATGACACGTAGATAATTGATCAATCTAATATTAGAGTTTATTAAATTAGAAATATTACGTTATTTAAATTCATACTTTTTTTTAAATAGTTTCTGAGGTTGGACAAATATAAATTAAATATTCAAAGATTTTGTCAAATATATACAGTAGTAGATCAACACAAAAAACATAGATGTGTACATTATGTAATTTGACTATAAAAGGAATTGCTTGATGAATAAACTTACACAAATCTAACGAAACTGACTATTTCTTACTTTGCATTAACTCAATGAATTTTAACATACTTGGCTGTTTATAATAATATGATTTAATAAAGCTTTTATGGATATGCTGATAACTAGGACATATTTACACAAAATAGTATCACTATTACACTGTATAGAAAAGGTTGCAGTGAAGCACCCATCAGCTGTTGGTATGCAGGTTGAGTGTGGTTCAGTGAGAGAGTAAACTACCAAGGATCTGGTCACAGGTTTGATCCTAACACTAACACAATGTGTGATGCCATTGAGCAAGATACTTTATCTGCATATTTTAGTATTGGTTCTACCCAGGAAAGCTTCGAGAGTAATTTCTGTATTAAAGTTGCAAAAACTTGTTTCTCAATCGATGTAAAATAAAAGTTTAAAACAAGCGGGATGGAATGTCATAGATTTGATCTCCCACAACAACCATACATGGTGTCCTTCAACAAGGTACTATACATGCATATGCTTCACAGTACTGCTTCTACCTAGGAATACATCAAGCTTCATTTGTATAATTTGTAAGAAATTGTTCCAAAATAAATGTAAAAAAATGCCACAACCGCTAAAATCGAACTTAGCCTTAGTTTTATCATTATTAACATTGTATCAAAATTTCAAAATTTCAAAAGATTCAATTTAGGCATTCTTAAGTTATTGCACAGAAACCCCAAAAAGTGTGACAGATGAACAGAAACAACTCTACAATGTAAAAAGTCACAACAATCAAACTTAGCCTGTGTTTTGTCATTATAAACATTGTATAATATTTTCAAGAGATTTGATTACGGCATTCTTATTGTACAATAATAAATAGAAACCAAAGTGTGACGACTTTTCATAAATTAAAGGCGCATAACTCTTCAACGTCGAAAGCGGCAACCCTGAAAATCGAACTAGTCTGAGTGTTGTCATTATAAACATTGTATTAAAATTTTAAAAGATTTGATTCAAGAATTCTTAAGTTATTGCACGGAAACCAAAAGTGTAATGGACAGTAGGACAGAAAGACAGACAGACCAAATTTAGTGTCTCTCGCTTTTTGCAAATCGGGGGACAATAAATAAAGTATCAAAATAGTTGAACACAATCAGTTTTCATTTTGCCTTTACAGACATACATGTACAAACTGAAAAAGTGACAAACATGGATTCTGTCTCTCAGATGTTTCAACAGAACAAGTATAGGCAGTCCAGCTTCAAACCCAAACAAACCAGGAACCTGTATGAAATGGTGATGAAAAAATAGAGAAGCTGTGATAAGCCCTGTGATTTAACCCAACTAAATTATAATATTTTGCTGATCAACTCATGAGCAATATTATTATTTTTGTTCTTATTGATGTAAAATATTTCTATGGCTATTGGTACAAGAATAAAATGACGTAAATACTTTCCAATTTCTACATTGACATTAATTGTATGTTTTGAGATTCAGTTTCAATTTTTAATGACTTTTCCGTTATCTTGAACACATTTAAATCTTTTTTGACTGTTGGAACACATAACATTTCTTCAGTGGCAATAATTCATAACGAAATGGGTAAACTACAGTATGGCATATGAGTTATATTGTAAAACTATATTGTACCTAGTTATTTTAAATTAATTTATTTTAGCTCAATTGCTCTGATCTTATATGAACTGTTCACAAGGCCATTTCCTTGTTAGAACCCATATTCAATGTTGTTTTTGAGAGACATCAAACTGAGCTGAGGACCAAACCCACAATCTCTGGTGTGAGCGGCCAACACTCTGTCTATTACACTACCACCCCACTGTTATTGTACTGTAGTTAAAAAACTATTCTTATGAATTAGAGGAGAATTGTTTGTACATGTAACAGTTTAAACAACTTGTCTAATCTATCTAAGATAGCAATGGTTCATATTCTTGGCAGTAGTGTAGTGAATAGAGAGTTGGCTACTCACGCCAGAGGTTGCAGGTTCAATCTCCAGCTCAACCTGATGCCTCTCAAAAAACAACTCGGTGCTACCCAGGAGGCAGACTTTAAAGCAGTTCATATAAGCATTGAGCTTTCTTCACAACCGATATTGTTGTTGTTGTTGAAAGGTGTTTAGCGTTGCTTTCAACAATTTTTCAGTGATATTGCGATGGTGTCTACCTGAGACAGTATTCTGAGCACTGTCAAACTGGAGTATCATGCCGCAGACACGTGGTATGATACTCCACCCAGTCACATTATACTGACACCGGACCGACCAGACCTAGAACTATCCTCTAAATGCTGAGCCTCAAGCGAGGAAGCTTCTAGTACCATTTTTATAGTATTTGGTATGACCTGGTTGGGGATCGAACCCACAACCTTCCACATGCAAGGCAGACACTCTACCACTAGACCACACTGTGGTCTACTTTTTTTCTTCGCAATCAAGTTTAAACTAAACTAACAAAGGCTGAATGTATTTAAGTACGTACATCTATCAGCTCATTGCTGAGCACAGTGGACATGTTCTCGAAGATGGTGCCTTGTCAAGCTCTATGGTGCAGTACTTTCTCAACATATCTGTCAGATATCACGAGTACACACTCCTCACATGGGTGCTTACACATCAATCCCAGCAACACAGTCACTTCCTGCATCTTTAAATAGAATTGGTGGACAATTGTGTACATTCTATTGTTTAAACTAGATTGGAACAATTTTGTTAAGAATGTTGATGAAAATTTGACTGCTGGTAAATTTCATATCAGATTATAAATTAAATAGCCAGTAAATCATAGATTAGTCGAATAATTAGATAGCTGGTGAATCAGATATCAGTTGAATAATTAGATCACCAGTGAATCAAATATCAGTTGAATAATAAGATACTGGTTAATCAGATATTAGTTGAATATTTAGATAGCTAATCAATCAGATATCAATTGTATAATTAGATAGCTAGTGAATCAATTATAAGATGATAAATTAGATATGCTGGTGAAAATGACATCAGCTGAATAATTAGATAGCTGGTAAATCAGATGTCATTTGAATAATTAGATAGCTGGTTAATCAGATATTAGTTGAATATTTAAATAGCTAGTCAATCAGATATCAGTTGTATAATTAGATAGCTAGTGAATCAATTTTATCAGATGTTAAATTAGATAGCTGGTGAAACTGATATCAGTTTAATAATAAGATAACTGGTGAATCAGATATCAGTTGTATAATTAGATAGCTAGTGAATCAATTATAAGATGATAAATCATATAGCTGGTGAAAATGATATCAGTTGAATAATTAGATAGATGGTGAATCAGATATCAGTTGAATAATTATAGAACTGGTGAATCAGATATAAGATGATAAATTAGTTAGCTGGTGAATCAGATATCAGTTGAATAATTAGATAGCTGGTGAATCAGATATTAGTTGAATAATTAGATAGCTAGTAAATCAGATATCAATTGTATAATTAGATAGCTAGTGAATTAATTATCAGATGATGAATAAGATAGCTGGAAATGATATCAGTTGAATAATTTGATAACAGTTGAATCAGATATCAGTTGAATAATTATAGAACTTGTGAATCAGATATCAATTGTATAATTAGATAGCTAGTGAATCAATTATTAGATAGCTAATGAAAATGATATCAGTTGAATAATTAGATAGTTGGTGAATCAGATATCAGTTGAATGATTAGAGAGCTGGTAAATCAGATAACAGTTGAATGATTAGAGAGCTGGTAAATCAGATAACAGTTGAATGATTAGAGAGCTTTGAATGATTAGAGAGCTGGTAAATCAGATAACAGCTGAATGATTAGAGAGCTGGTTAATCAGATATAAGATGATAAATTAGATATATGAAGCAAGTGTTAATTTGATAGCTTATATTATTATTATTATCAACTTTATTTCCTCCAATTTTATGAAGATTGTACAAATACATATATATTTAACTGTAAACAAAATCAACATTGAAATATAAATATGATTCAACATTTCGATATACACTCATTTTTTCTGTGCGTTAGTAAATGAGTACTATATACATACATTAAGATGTAAATAATACGCATCTTATCAAAATTATCACATAAACATTTTATGCTTTATATATCGGTTACTCAGGTTATACCAGTGAATTGCTTCTGTTTGTTAACACTAATCTTTATGTCCGTTTTATCATAGTTTACATATTAAAAACATTTATAAGAGCAGTTATCTCACTTAGTTATTCAAATCAACAATACATGTATTCTATGAGTCGTATAACTTTTTTATATATAATCTATTTAGCATCATAAATTTTGGAAATTATTCTATTGCTAAAACATATTGTAGTCATCCATCTACCATGCCTAGCATGTATAGAGTCAATCACCTGTATTGGTGTATCAATGTGATCTATAACTATGTCTTCTAGCTTAACCATTTTCAGGACGACATGTTGATCAAGTTGAATGATGTTCTGCGAAGCTGACTTCACTAAGTCATTAGTAGATGGTGGTAGCTAAGCACACTGTAAATTCCCATCATTGTCTAATTTAAGTGAATATTCAGATATGTTCTCACTGTGATTGTGGTTGGGTATTGTTGTATGGGAATTGTTATGAGTTTTCGCTTGATATGGACTGTTGTTAAAGGATTCGACTACATTCTCCTCCTGGTTGTAAAGTACAGGCATTGTCAGTAATGACAGCAATGTTTTTGGACTCATTGTCAATGTTTAGCATTTAATAGCAAGGTTTTAACTTCAATTTATTAACACGATGCATGCACAAATATTGTTAGTTTTACCACTTTTAATTTATATGCTATTCACCATTAGCATGCGCCGTATGTCTTTTGTGTAGATAGTGTAGCTTTAATAGTAACATCGCCAGTCAAGCCTGACAATTTATTGGCCAGTACTCATGGGTGATGGTCAGAATTTGCATAATACCCCTCCCGCACATATTCATATAGCGAACAATGGAGAAAATCAAAGTTTCAAGTTTAGTGTCTTTCTGCAAAATGTTAATCGGCACGATTACTCCGAATTGACATGTATAGCAGTCATTTAAATATCATTGATGACAGATCCATCTAAAAGGCACAATTTGAGAATACTTTCCCATGATAAAGCTTCAGCTTTTGTAAACATGGCGTCACGTATCATATCTCATATGAACGTGTTTAATTGGCCAAGTTGTGACAAGATAAGAGAAAAGAGGGAAGCTACATTTAGTTATTCAGTGGTCTAATAACTGGCACAGTGATAAATTGGTTAGTTTAACACTAGTTTGAAATTTTACGGATAATAACAGCTGTAGCTGTATGACTTACTGTTCTGGGTTTTTCCAGCCCTCGTGCAGCAGTACATGGTGTTTTCGTGTTTGGTCCTACATCACACAATACTACTGTTCTGCCTTTAATTGGTGAGACATTGTACACTGTGACAATCTTAACAGCTGTATCCAGGGCCTTGCAGTAAGATTGATCAATGCCGTGTCAAAGGGTGTCTCACTGGTAGATAAAAAACACTCTGTTATAATCAAATATTGAAATAAATATGATAATAAAATGTAGTTATCTACATGTACAACTATACAAAGAATTTAGTGTTGTTGTTTTGTGTATAAAATAAACAGTAGAGTAGTGGTTACAATGTTGACTCAAGAGCAGTTCATTTCAGCTCTGAGTTTTCTATGCCAGTTAAAATACGCCGTCATGTTATGTTGATCATTTGTAGCAAGTATTAACAAAATCCATCTATGCATGACAAAGTTACAAAATACTGGATGGAAGGACAGGTCCTAAGATTACTTTATGCCACCCCAAAAAGGGGGGGGGGCATAAAAATATACTCCATACTCCCCTGTACAGAACCGTTATACAACCCAGCCCCTTAATTTGTCAGAACTTCAATCACCCAATCTAAAATGATTCTTGATTTTGAAAAGAATTTTATTTTGTACACCTGTATGCAAAATGAAAAAATTCAGTTTTCCCTATAGTATTCCTAACTAAAAGTCACATAACAGGGCCCCAATATATCCCAGTCTCTTGATATGCAGAATCTTCAATCCTTGCTGATGAAAGGATAATTTATATCAAATGTGAACTAGTTTGACTGAAAGGTTATTGAGAGGAAATTTTGTGAAAATTCCCCAATTTTAACCTTATTGTCCCATCCACCTCTGACCCCTTATGGAAATTCAATCCTGAGTCTTTATTGAACAAAATCAAATTTATTGTTACTTGACAATGCTTTAGATCTCAAATTGAACAACATATTTACCCAAATGGACAAAAAAATGAGAATTTTCCATTTTCCCATAATATTCCTATGTAAAACTCAAAGACCCCTTTCAGGGCCTCTATACATCCAATTGCCCTTGATTTGTACAAAATTTAAACCCATACTCATTGGGATAATCCATATCAAATATGAAGATATTTGACTGACCAGTTGTTGAGAAGAAAATTTTTGAAATTTTTCTATTTTAACCCTTTTTTGACCCACCTTAGCCCCTTATGGAAAATCTATTCTCCTTATTGAGCCAAATCTTATTTCCTATGACTAGATGATACTTCAGAACTCAAATTGAATAATAATTTTGCCTAAACAGATGAAAAAAAGAGAATTTTCTATTTTCCCATAGTATCCCTATGTAAAATTCCAAGTCCC
>JAPMAH010000026.1:2497181-2532181 GCA_029582155.1 Panopea generosa | reverse complement strand
ATAAAACAACCGAGTCGCAGGCAGGTTTTCGTTCCGACTATATACAAATATTTGTGTAAGAAACATAAACCTGTTTACGTGGCGTTCAGAGACTTTAAAAAGCGTTTGACTCTGTTAATAGATCTAAATTGTATACAGTGTTACAACAAATTGGAATAAAAGGCCATCTATTTCAGTCCATAAAAAGTATTTATCGATATGTAAAAGCTAGAGTAAGAATCGGATCAACCTTTACAAAGTATTTTAATTGTCCATTTGGACTTACACAAGGCTGCAAGTTAAGCCCTATATTATTTATAATTTTTATAATGAATTAAATGCAACTGTTGCTAACAGTGGTACACATGGCATACAATTATGTCCTGAGATTACTGAAATCTTTTCATTACTTTTTTGCTGATGATGTAGCATTAATTGCCGATACTGTTGGCAGTTTACAGCAACAACTAAATTATCTCCATCAGTACTGTTTGGACTGGTTATTGGATGTAAATGTAGGAAAAACAAAAATTGTTGTGTTTAAAAACGGTGGCCAGTTAGCTAGGCTTGAAAAATGGTTTTATGATAATCATCAATTAGAAACAGTTAACGCTTTTTCCTAGGTTGGTTTGATATTTACAAGTAAACTATCACTTTATAAAATGTCTGAAAATATGGCGAATAAAGCTAAACGGGTTCTAATATCTGTTCTAAAAGGTGTGAATAATTTACTACCTATGCCTTCTTCAACATTATTTAAAATATTTGATACAAAAGTTTGTCCTGTATTAATGTATGGTGCTGAATTGTGGGGTCTAGAACAACGTGATTGCGCTGAACGTGTACATATTAATGCATGTAAAAGATATATGAATGCACCATTTAGATCTTGTAATGCCGCAGTTATGGGAGACTGTGAGAGATATCCTATGTATACAGTAGCTGCTAAACATTGTATTCATTTTGGTTAAGAATATTGAGTTTACCAAATACTAGATATGTTAAAAATGTTATAATATGCTTAAATATTTTGACGAACAAGGGTACAAAAATTGGGTGTCTACTGTTTGTATGAATTTGTATAAAAATGGATTTGGGTATGTTTGGGAAAGGCGGAATGTAGCTAACCATAAATTGTTTGTCGTACAATATATAAATAGACTTAAAGATCAATATATTCAAAACTGGCATGCTGATTGCTCACACAATAGTAAGTTGGTACTGTATAGAGAGTTTAAATGCAATTTCAGTTTCGAACCATATTTAAAATATATTAACATACTAATACTAACATACTATAGTTGCATTTAGAACTTCTCATATTTTAATGATTGAAAAAGGATGTCATATGAATATTCCAAGAGAAATGCGTTATTGCATATTCTGTGATTTACTTATTGAAACAGAATACAACTTTCTTCTAGTATGTCCATTATATAGAGAGCTACGCTTAAAATTTCTGCCAAAGAAATATTTTGAATCCCCGTCCTTGAGCAAGTTTAATATATTAATGTCTAGTAAAAAAAATATATATTATGCACTCACATTGAGAAATTCACACATACAAGGTATCTAGTTAGTTTATTGAATATATATATATGTATATATATATATGAAATGTGTGTATAAATATATTAGTAACTGACATAATTATATCACATGTGCACACTACTATGCATTGTATATGTTTGTTTATTATTGTATTGTGCATGGGCCGGTGGCCTTGATACAATTAAAATAAAATTAAAGTTAAAGATAAGACATGAAAATAAAAAGTATCTGTATTTGTAGACTACATTATTGTATTGTATCAGTTTTGTAGTTGCTTGGCTGACTGACCTCAACCCCTCTCCAGCGAGTCAAATTTTACTGACATTCCTTGTGAAAAAAAATCACAAACTAGATTTAATATCCTGACACTGGTACTAGAGTCATCAGTTCTAGATCAAATAAATAAAGTAACATTATACTGACAGCGGACTGCACATTCCTAGTTTAACCCAAACTAGTCACATTATACTGACAGTGGACTGCTCATTCCTAGTTTAACCCAAACTAGTCACATTATGCTGACAGTAGACTGCTCATTCCTAGTTTAACCCAAACTAGTCACATTATACTGACAGTAGACTGCTCATTCCTAGTTTAACCAAAACTAGTCACATTATACTGACAGTAGACTGCTCATTCCTAGTTTAACCCAAACAAGTCACATTATACTGACAGTAGACTGCTCATTCCTAGTTTAACCCAAACTAGTCACATTATACTGACAGTAAACTGCTTATTCATAGTTTAACCCAAACTAGTCACATTATACTGACAGTAGACTGCTCATTCCTAGTTTAACCCAAACTAGTCACATTATACTGACAGTAAACTGCACATTCCTAGTTTAACCCAAACAAATCACATTATACTGACAGTAGACTGCTTATTCCTAGTTTAACCCAAACTAGTCACATTATACTGACAGTAGACTGCTCATTCCTAGTTTAACCCAAACTAGTCACATTATACTGACAGTAGACTGCTTATTCCTAGTTTAACCCAAACAAGTCACATTATACTGACAGTAGACTGCTTATTCCTAGTTTAACCCAAACTAGTCACATTATTCTGACAGTAGACTGCTTATTCCTAGTTATACCCCCGACAAACGAAGTTTTGAGGGGGTATACTGGAGTCACCCTGAGGTCGGTCTGTCGGTCTGTCGGTCTGTCGGTCGGTCTGTCCGCAATTTTCCTTGTCCGGAGCATAACTTGAAAAGTACTGGATGGAATTTCATCAAACGTCATACAATGGTAGAATATAATGAGAGGAAGTGCAGTGTACAAGAAACATAACTCTATTCTTGCTAATTACAGAGTTATTGCCCTTTGATATTTTTTATTGTCCGGAGCAAAACTTGAAAAGTACCGGATGGAATTTCATCAAGCTTCATACAATGGTAAAATATAATGAGAGGAAGTGCAGTGTACAGGAAACATAACTCTATTCTTGCTAATTACAGAGTTATTGCCCTTTGATATATTTCCCTTTGATATTTTTTCTTGTCCGGAGCATAACTTGAAAAGTACCGGGTGGAATTTCATCAAGCTTCATACAATGGTACAATATAATGAGAGGAAGTGCAGTGTACAGGAAACATAACTCTATTCTTGCTAATTACAGAGTTATTGCCCTTTGATATATTTCCTTTGTCCGGAGCATAACTTTTAAAGTACTGGATGGAATTTCATCAAACTTCATACAATGGTAGAATATAATGACAGGAAGTGCAGTGTACAAGAAACATAACTCTATTCTTGCTAATTACAGAGTTATTGCCCTTTGATATATTTCCCTTGTCCGGAGCATTACTTTTAAAGTACTGGATGGAATTTCATCAAACTTCATACAATGGTAGAATATAATGAGGGGAAGTGCAGTGTACAAGAAACATAACTCTATTCTTGCTAATTACAGAGTTATTGCCCTTTGATATTTTTTTCTTGTCCGGAGCATAACTTGAAAAGTACCTGATGGAATTTCATCAAGCTTCATACAATGGTAGAATATAATGAAAGGAAGTGCAGTGTACAAGAAACATAACTCTATTCTTGCTAATTACAGAGTTATTGCCCTTTGATATATTTCCTTTGTCCAGAGTATTACTTTTAAAGTACTGGATGGAATTTCATCAAACTTCATACAATGGTACAATATAATGACAGGAAGTGCAGTGTACAGGAAACCTAACTGTATTCTTGCTAATTACAGAGTTATTGCCCTTTGATATATTTCCCTTGTCTGGTGCAGTAATTTTAAAGTACTTTTAAAGCCATCAGTGATAACAGTTTAATAAAGTTCATGAAAGAACCAAGTTGATGAATACATGGAGTTCGAGCAAAGCAGGTTCGATATTGTATTCCTAGTGCTCTTGTTTGTTTCTTATCCATAAAATTGTTGTCCCTCAACATAACTCGAAAAAGTATAACATTTATTGATTGCCATGAAAGCTTGTACACTGCACAATAATTAAAAAGACCGTTTTTAATTTTAACAAAACCATAAAAAAATTAACAATACAAACAACTCAATCCATAACATTCTCTTTTATTAAGAATTTCTTTTGTCTAGAGCATTACTTTAAAACTATTGGATATAATTTAATAAAACTTCATACAATGGTTAACCATTTTCTGTCATGGCGGCATTCGGGGGTATTCATCACTACAGTGATAGGTCTAGTTTAACCCAAACTAGTCGCATTATACTGGCAGTAGACTGCTTATTCCTAGTTTAACCCAAAAACAAGTCACATTATACTGACAGTAGACTGCTCATTCCTAGTTTAACCCAAACTAGTCACATTATACTGACAGTAGACTGCTTATTCCTAGTTTAACCCAAACTAGTCACATTATACTGACAGTAGACTGCTTATTCTTAGTTTAACACAAACTAGTCAATTATACTGACACTAGGCTTGTCATACCCAGTTTGACCCAAACTAGTCGGATTATACTGACAGTAGACTGCTTATTCTTAGTTTAACACAAACTAGTCAATTATACTGACACTAGGCTTGTCATACCCAGTTTGACCCAAACTAGTCAGATTATACTGACAGTAGACTGCTTATTCTTAGTTTAACAAAAACTAGTCAATTATACTGACACTAGGCTTGTCATACCCAGTTTGTCCCAAACTAGTCACATTATACTGACACAAGACCCGTAATTTCCAGTTCAACCCAAAATAGTCAGATTATACTGACACTAGACATGTCATTCCCAGTTTGTCCCAAACTAGTCACATTATACTGACACAAGACCTGTAATTTCCAGTTCGACCCAAACTAGTCTGATTATACTGACACTAGACTTGTCATTCCCAGTTTGTCCCAAACTAGTCACATTATACTGACACAAGACCTGTAATTTCCAGTTTGACCCAAACAAACAGAATGTACTGACACAAGACCCATAATTTCAAGTTTGACACAAACTATTCAGATTATACTGACACTAGATGCGTAATTCACAAATACACTTAATTTAATGTTAACAAATATGACGTAAATACAAAGTATAAGATTTGAAAAATTTGCGTATTGTAAAAAGAAATTTTAAATAATAGGAACTATCCTAAAAGTGCAATATTTATTTCCTATTTTATCATTTCTTGGCACTTTATATATTGTCAATACTTACTGTAAAGGTAGGTCACTGATACCTAGCATCTGTTTCTTGTTTGGTGAGTGTCTGTGGTGAGTTGAGTAAGGACTTTCTGAGAGCCTGAAAATGTAAAATATTTTTACTAAATATTTACCAGATTTAAATTTTATATAGATATTAAGGTCACATCATAAATACTTTAAACAATACAGTTTATAAAACAAATTATATGATAAAACATATGCTATTCTATACAAGAATTAATCTGATTATCAATCAAGGGACAGTGAGTTTGAATCACCATCTGGCAACAATCTCCGTGATGTTTAATATACAACATTGAGTCTCATCATTCGTCTCTCACCACTGATTCAAATGGAAAAGTTATCAGTTTCTTGCAGAGATGGGGATGTGATCAAGTTACTTAGTTAACCTTCTAGGACCGTGGGAAACATTGATTTGGTTAATACTAACATCTGTTAGCACCCCACTCCCGGCATAAAAATGATGCTAAATATCCAAACAATCAATATAAGAATTATAAGAGACAATTACAACTCCACTATACAAAAAGCAGAAAAGCATACATCTTACAGTAATTTCCAGACTAGTCATTAAATGTTGTTATTACACAATAGACCTTGTTCATATGAATTATTCAAAGAAAGCAATTGGTATTAGTACTGAAATTGTATGCATGATCTTTTGACCACATACTTGTAGTATTTTTGTAAATATTTTTTTATCTTCTTATCTAAGAATAATTTTCAATGATATCAGTAAATACCAACCTACATTGCCATTCATGTACTGACAGTCTCATTGTCAGTTTCTGTTATATATTCTATTCCTGATATGGTTCTCTCACTGTAAAAGAATATGGTTTCAGTATGATAAAGGAAAATAACATAATAAAGGGGTAACTAACATCTTTAAATGCATATCAACACTACTTAGAATTAATACAATGTAAATAAAAAGCAATTTCTGTTAGGTGTATCATAATCTGAAAGAATATCTCTAAAAATGGATGCAAGACGAAGCATACCACTGCTTTGGCATACCATTACCCCAAGCGTACCATTTCAGGATGAAGAGTACCATATGTAAAATATATAGTGTATATTATCAGGTCTGCACGCTCTTTAATAATGTGCTAATTACACAGATTTATGCAATTTGATAAACTTGTAAAAAATGCTTATTCATAGCATGTATATCTAAACTGACTTGAGTAATTAGATGAAATAAGCTTGTGAAAAAAAATATTATACTGGTTATACCTTTTACCGCAGATAATACCATAAATTGTTATCAACCATGTAAATGATGACATTAATTAGTAATAAACAGTAATAATGTTACTTTATTGTCTTGAATAAAATGGTAAATTTACCTTTGAAAATAATAAACTCATGAAAAAAACAAGGGTTATTTATTGTATGCAGTGACTCAGCCATTTGATTTTTTCCTAGTATGTATACGTATAACTGCGGACCAGCCATTTACACGGATGGAAATGGTGTCATCAGGAAAAGTACTTGTACTGGACTTAACTTTCAAATAATAGTAAACAAGTTATGTTTAAAGATTCATATCAACATAAACAGTGAGTTTGTACACTTAAGAATGTTTGTACTGATTCTAGTTTTGCTAACATGTTGACCCACTCCAAAGATATCTTACGCTGGCACCCATTCATTTAAATTGTCACACTGTCCTCTAGTCTCATTTAATCGCTGTAATAGAGGACGATCAAATAAAAAAGTATCAAATCGTTGGACAATGTGTTTTGATATGCACTAACTGTCCCCAGGTAAGAAATATTGTAAGTGTGCATGTGTGAGGTAATGTTATTATACTGTAATATGTATATCGTTATTGTAGAGTTATATGGGATAAAACGGTATCGGGACATCTCGCCCCTCGAAGTTTCGACTCCTCATTTTGAAGACATATCGATCCCTCGAAATTTCTCATGATGTTCATTGTTTTATAAATACACTTCTTGGTTCTGGGCTGGTTTTTTAGATCACACAATAAATCTTTAGTTTATTATGTAAATCAAGTTTAAAGTTAATTTAGATAATGATACGTATTTATAATGATTTGAAATTGCATCTTTCCTATTTTTTGATCACTTAGTTCTTGTTATATTCAAAAAGTATGTTTTCTATACTTTAATATGGTATAAGAGTTATTTTGATGACAAAATTATTAGTTGCTTTTAATTTGTTTTAAAAATGCATTGTTTGCTCGGCTTTTTCATAACAAAAAAGTGGTATAAAATACTAAGTTATTTTGAATAGGCATGGTGTGTGAAAGTATGTGCTTATATCGTGTTTATGGTCTGGTACACTTATTTAATTTTCAATCATAATTCAGAAAGAATTATTTCACTTTTTGATATTTTAAAGGGGTATAAATATGCATACAAGTTATTTGAACTGAGCTTAATCTATTTGAACCTTGAATTAGTATTAATTGGTATTTAATTATTTATTGCCACCTTTGAATGGCCAAGTAATTATTCAACCATTGATGTAAAGTACTGATGCATCAGTTTTGAATACTTGTTAAATTGATTTTCAAATAAACAGAGAATAGAAATGTGTACTTGTAAAATAAAATTCATTAATTAATACATTCAGAATATTTGTATTTTAAATAAAAATAAAAATAATTAATTTTTTTATAATAAAACAGATAAAATTTAAATATTCCTGTGGTTCTTATATTTACTTTTTATTTATGTAGGGAAAGTATCAAACAATAGGACGTTTTCAACTTCTTTAAGTTGACTTAACTTTTATAATGCACCCCCCCCCCCCCCCCCCCCCCCCCCCCCCCTTCTCCATTCCCTGGAGGGGCAATGAAGTCATGCGTGTATATGGTAAGCTATAAAGTATTTCCTAGTTATCTGCCTAGGGCCAATGCAATAGGATTAAATTTTAAAAAAAAAGTATAATTAAAATAATAGTCTATTCAAAATGTGCACTAAAACTGTAATTTATTAAGAAACTGAAATTATATGATGAGCACTTATCATGCCAATTTAGAAAACAAAAAATAAAAAAAATAAGCATCACATTTGATCATATATGCTAGACAGAGACTAGAGAGACAATACAGATAGTAAACTCCAGGATATAGGCACTTTCCGTTCCATATGAATATTGCTAAATGTGACCCATGCAACATTAATATTTGTCACACCTCACATTCACCTGTTAGTTGCTCATTGATTAGTTAGAACCAGATGTACTAATTAAAAATTGTATCATGTACTTATTGGCATTTACCAAATGGAAACATGGTTCTTGTCTTAAGACTGAAGGCTGGTTCTTGTCTTAAGACTGAAGGCTGTAATTAATTGTCATAAGATATTATGTAATTCGACTTCGTTACGCGAAACGTCTGAAAAAAACACCAGTGTTTCTAGAAATGTTCTACAGAAATATTCTATAAAACTTTTGATTCATTTTTTTTATAAGTTTTATGCATAATAACATTCTTTTTAATTCTTAATACTAAATAAAATACATAGAAATATAAATACAATGACCATAGCTTTTTTTTTTTAAATAAATTTTAAGCAGTTCTATGTGCATGTATGTATTTTACCCCATTACACTATTTAAATTGCTTTATAACTTCATGAACAGACAAGAAATAAAGACAATAAAATGTCCCCAATAATCTCCCCGGATGGGCGTCATAACAATGATATAAATTACCTTGTGGTAATCTGGAATATGTACAGTCACGAGAAATCCTCCAGAAGGTTGCTGATGTTTGCTCATAAAAAAATAAAGTAGTGTTTCTAAAAAAGTGTTTAAAGACCAAAAATATAAGGTCTTATTTTAATAAAAATAATATCAATGGAAGGTTAATAAAATGACTTGTTACACTGATAAGAACAAATTCAGAATAATGTGGTTGAAATATGGTTTTGGAGATAAAATATTCAGTTTCTCAAAAAAAACACAAAAAAACTTCATTTTGTATAGAACATAATATTTTATTATAGAGGAATTGAGTGATTGCCTTAAATATTAAAAAAGCCCAATAAATAATTAATATAAAATTATGATAAAATAACCAACTTGTAGAGGACATTTTAAACAACATTTTATGATAAGTAAAAATTTGATATTTTAAACAGTTATTGATTTATGAAGATTAAACTAAAATCGTCCTTCTTTGTTTATAGTTTATATATAATCTTTATTTCCTCCAAATATGAAGAGATAATACATATTATGCAAACATGATATAATGGCAATTATTTGAAAAGTTAAAATTCATTTCGAAGCCTGATGCATATGACGTTTTTTGTTTACGCTGATTATTTATTAGCTTCCAGAATTCTTGTTGTCACATTCTGCTGCAGAATCAGTTTCTGCATCCTGGCTCTCTAAAAAAACATTAACACTGCTTCTCTGTGGAAACCTCGAAAAGAACATTTTGAATTTTTATAATTTTGATATGAAAGTGAATTGGTTTCATTTGGCTTATTTTTGTTTAACCATATGTAGCGTTTTGCTTTCATTTCATTATGTAGGTATGTCAGCGTGTTATTCCAATATGGTTTTATGTATGGTTTAAAACGTACCTTTGGAATATATAAGTCTGTTGCTAGGTTAACTATTAGCACAGTAGCCGAGTTCAAATCGTCAATTTCTCTAGTATCACATATATCCAGTTTTTTTTTGCGCATTTTAACACATCACTATTTTCTAAGAATTGTTTATAAGAGTCTAACTGTACCTTTTTCACATTTCACCAGTTTATAATACGAGTATTTAATGTTTCCATTTCGGTAACAGTTTTTGTAGAATACGTGCAAACGATGGGGCGGTGTGTAGATACATTCAATGCATTGTCATCAAATATTTGACAGATTGATTGATTGATTGAATATTTAGTGTCATTTTATGCCATCGAGGGCTAACAGACAATCAGTTAACCTAACCAGTTTCCTTGGATTAACCAGTACTCAAGCACATCCTGTCTCCGCAAGTAAATGATAACTTTCCCACTTGTATCAGTGGTGAGAGAGGAATGATAATGATACACAATGTCGTATATCAATCATCACAGAGACTGTTGCTGGGCGGGGGATTCGAACATACGACCCCTGGATTGATAGTCAGACGTGCAACCGACTGAGCTAATCGAGCCTGGCAATTATTTGACAGTCAGTAATATTTGGTAATAGTAGCACCTGCACAAAAATATCATCTATAACTGTTTCTCTGTCAATATTATAGGGAACATTACTGAACTTCGATCCTCTGCATAAGGCAAGTGTATTAACTGATTTAAGCTGTGAAAGTAATTTACCTCTTGAATCTAAATCAAAATTTGTTGCTTTGCGTTCAGATTTAAGTTCAGTATTGTAATCACCTATAACAAACAGAGTACCCTTATCTTGATATGTACAAATGATTTCTTCTAATTCTTCAAGGTATTGAATATACAACTGCATAGGATGCTTTTTACATGGCAAGTATACTTGAACTATATATGTGTAACAACCGGGAGCTGTCATGATTTGAATGCCAATAAAAGTATCACAGTTAAGGTCGAAAGGGGTCACAATAGGGTTCAAATCTCTATGCCATAATAAAGCGAGACCACCCTTACCGACTTTTCTACCCAATACGATGTCTAGATCAGGGTCAGATAAAGCATAACTACGGTAGTCAGTGTTTATACTATCCAAAAAAGCGGAGATCTTTTCTAAAGAGCCAGTGTTCTGATATTCCACAAACATCTATTTTATGTTTATTGAGAAAGTCAGCCAGATAGCTAGCACTAGACATAATGCCTGTTGCATTCCATGTAGCAAGATCAAGTTTACCTGTATCTGAGAACACTTTCATAGTTTACGAGATTTCTATTCGACGTCAACGTCTAATGAACAATACGGATTTTAATCATGGTAATAAGCATGATTGTATCGATCACGCCTGTTAATATGATTCCACGAGTCATTCGAGTATTCATGATTTTCATTTGTGAGCGTTTGCGATTTGTCATTGAAAGTATCACCAACACTGCAGTTTTTGTAATAGTTGTAAGATAACCAAGGTCTACATGTTATCCCCCCTGGGCCAGAAATATGGGTCACTGTTAAGTAGGTCAGCGTTGTTGTCGTCTTCAACATTAAGGCGAACAACTGTGGTCCTATATTTCTTATTTCGAAATAAAGAAATTTTTGTCACAGTCGGTCCCTTGCCCCGAACAAATTTGCTATTTTGGCTTCAGTAATCGTTGGTCGGAAACCATCTACATAAAAGCGCTTTGTGCGACATCGCACATACTGTGTAAAATCATCATCATCAAATCCGGAAGGTTTATTTGTCGACACGTGACACATATGTTCCGTCCGGAGATGTTACTGCTGGGACTACTTTGTTTAGTCCTGAACCTAGTGTCTTGGTGGGCAGGTAGCAATTAAAATGTTTTTGGGATTTGAACATTTCGGAGATACGGCCCGGTCCGTGTCATATTTTAGTTTTTTATTAATGTCAGTAAAGGAGACCATTTTCTTTTTCAGAGTATTTGTGGTGTTGGGCTTTCATGTCGTTATAATGGGTGGGATTGGTAAACCCCCGAAGGAGGAGTCGGTTTTCATGTCGTCTGTTATAACTAAATGGGCTTGGCTGTGTAAATGTGACTATCAGGAGGGGTGCTTGTCATCTGTAGCATATCAATAAGTGTACCTACATCGGAGGCAGCGATATCAGTCTGAGTATTAACAGGAGATTTGGGGGTTAAAATCGTGGTATCAGTTTTTCTGTCCATATGGGGTAATCCTAGCTTCGTATTAATTTCTTCTACACATGCTTTTAAATGAGCTAATGCGAAAGATACACTCAGTAAATTGTCCTGCACTTGTTCTACATAGCATGCATTTTTATGTATATTTGTGTTACATGACTGTACATTATTCAGTATAGTTGTTTGAAATGAAGCAAAACACGTACAAATGTCCTCGCCTTTGATAAAGGAGATTAATGCATGAATGTCATATGCAAGTTTGACAGAGGTTGCTTCCCACTGTCGGGTTTTTATTCCTCTCTTGAGGTCACTGTTGACTCCAAATGGGAAGTCGTCTGACTCGCGAAGAATATTAAACAGCATCTGTCGGCTTCGTTCCAGGTTCGAGTCGGAATGGTGGTATTCTAGTAGAATTTTATTGACAAACATATCACATGGAAAGTCTCAGGCCCATGCTTTCAAACTGTGAAGGTCTGCAATATCGGCCTTTACATTGGCTTCTTGAAGAGGTGAATAGTAAAGAGGTACATTTCAATGTTTGTTTTGGTGTTCCAACGGTAAAAAACAAGTGTCGTTATTGAACATAAATGACGATTCATTTAGATGTTGTTCAAGCTATTATCGGATTTTCAAGTAACACCGATATCGAAAGTTGGGTATGCCTGTGTTCTGTTCTTTTATTTGTTTTAAGAGGAAGAAGGGGAAGGAGAAAGGAGCAGTAAATAATAAATTGAATTGGATTAAATATATCTTGAAAAAAAATTGCCATCATCCGTGTTTGTATTTATACAATTAATAGTAATAACTATATTAATAGTGCTAAATTAGACGTATAAAATAGTCATCAAATATTAAAAATTGAATTATTTTTATTCAAAATATATTTTCACAAAATTATCTTATTAATAAACATCTGACAAAGTTGTAATTTATTTTTTTTTATATTCATATTGCCATCAAAATACCATGCCACGTTAAGAATTCTAATTAAACGAGTTAAAGGTTAGTTTAAACTTATTTGTTTTACTTCGATTGTGAAACAAGTTCTTACAACTTAGGCAAAACATGCCCATAGTCTTCCTGGTTAGAACCAGTACTAAGAATATGCGGTAAAGTGCCTTGCTCAAGGACATCACACATAGCCGTGGCAGATGATCAAACCCATGACCCTCTGATCATTGGTTTGGTGCTCTACCACTGGACCACGCGCTCCAGGTTAGATTGAAATCACTAAAAGCAAATACAATTTATTACGAATAATACTGTTGGGAAAAACATTATATTGACAATATCACAGATATGGACAGATTATATAAAACACTATAACACATTATTAACGCCACCCGGGGCATATCAATTAAATGTAGAATGGATCGGTGTCGGGGAAAATAACTCGCATAACGACTGTATACTGTATACTGTAATTACAGACCTACCTTCCTTGCGAGAATTGTTTGAATTTTTTCACGTGGTATATATTTTGTTATTCTCATTTTTGTTAACATGTATATAATATAGGACCACAGGGACGATTGGAGGTTGTTCCAGCTGTGTCTTCTCTTTAAATAAAGACCTTATTTTTCTCTGGATTTGCTGAAGCCCCTGCCCCCCTCTCTATCTGCTAAATCTCCATTCCTCTCTGGATTTGCTGAAGCCCCTACCCCCCTCTGGATTTGCTGAAGTCCCTGCTCCCTCCCCCTCTGGATCTACTGAAAGTCTGCTCTTTCTTGATTAGCTGAAGCTCCTGTCCCCCTCTGGATCTTTTGATGCCCCAGCCCCTGTCTAGATCTGTTGAAGCCCCTGCCCCCTCTGGATTTACTGCCCCTGCCCCCTCTGGATCTAATGAAAGCCTGCTCCCTTTTGATCTGCTGAAGCAACTGCTCACCTCTGGATCTGCTGAAGCCCTCTCCTCACCTTGGGATCTGCTGAAGCCCAAGCACCCTATACCCATCCCCTCCTCTGGATCTGTTTAAGTCACTTAGTCACTGAGGCCTTTTACAGTTTTTGAATGTAGAAGTTACTATTGAAAAATGAATGTCACTACATGAGTACAAAGCCTTGCATCATATATTTTTTGTCAACTTGTTTAATAAATTCAATCATAAATGAGCACTCTGGTAAGATCCTTTATTTTTCATAATGACCGCAGCGTGGGGTCCGCCTCGTATGTGGAAGGTCGTGGGTTCGAGACCTGACCAGGTCATACCACAGACTTTAAAAATGGTTCTAGAAGCTGCCTTGCTTGATGCTCATCATTTAGAGGGAAGTTCTAGGTCTGGTCAGCCCGGTGTCATTATAATGTGTCTGGGTTGGGGTATCATACCATGTGTCTGTGGCATGATACTCCAGTGTGACAACATTCAGAATACTGTCTAAAGTAGACACTGTCATGATATGACTGAAAAGTTGTTGAATGCAATGCTAAACACCATACAACAACAACTATTTATCATACTTTATTGTGATAAATTGATATATACAAATCTTAAATATTTTTTATCATTGTGTGTTGGTTGGGCAGTAGTGCAGTGGATAGAGTGTAGGCTGCTCAAGCCAGAGGTTTTGGGAGTGACTGATCCAAAGCTCGACCCAATGCCTCTTAAAGAACAACACTCAGATGCAGACTCAAGAACGGTTTATATAAAAGGTCTGAGCTTTCTTTATAATCAAGAAATTTAGACGTACTTTTCTTTTATGATACAACTGAAGATATAAAGAAAAACTTTAAGATTTAAATGACATTTAAAATGCAATAATATAAATTCCTTTTAAATTAAAAACATTGTTTATACCTTAGTACTTGTTTAAACAACAACCCTAAGACACAACTGTGGTGGCAGGTTCCTTTCTTATTCATGACACTGAGATTTCTCAAGATTCATAATGTAGTGGCAAGCTGGACAACCTGTATCTAAACATAAACATGCATTACGTAGATCATGTCCACAGAATCAAAAACCAATAACAGATTTTAGAAGGAATATATCAGGATAGTTCCAAATTTTGTCTGTTGAGTCCTGTCATTATGGACTTAAAGGGATATATTCAGGACTTTTCCAAATTTTATAATTGGCTATAAACATTTTTTACTACTATACCATGCCTATAATATACTCACTGACTCACTGTATTGCCAAAAAGATATCTATTAACACGCCAAAATAATATATTGAAAAGGGCTCTCCTAACTTGGGCTAGGCCCCTAGGTTAAACAAATATAGATTTCCCACTTAAATGGCAACATATTTTGTGACATATTAAATGAGTCGCGTAGGCATTTTGATTTCAGTTTCAACCATTTTACAGATCTACACATAGGGATTTCGTTTTAAGTTTACCACTCCATTTACATATCGATTTTGTCACGTTTTGGTGGATTTGACACACTAAACTATTCTGTTTATATTTATTCTTTTAATCCATTTTGATAAATATTTTATTTTTTAAGACATGTATGGCGTTTTATCCTGAAACACTCCCTTTAGGTGTCATCCCACCATTGATTTTTGTTCTTTATTCTATTGTAAATAATAAAAGTTTGAAGGCTTGTCATTCATGGAGAATCCCAAATGAAAGAAGTGAAACCTACATTTTACTGTTTGTCACTATCAAAATATGATGAGAAAAGTAGGGGGGTCATGTGTCATATAAGAGATTTTTTTTCTGCTCAGTGTGTACACTGGTGACAAAGTGAAAGTAGATTTCCGAAATCATGTACCTATCATACCCCTATTTCCAAGCATCAATTTTTTTTTCTAAATTCACAATTCAAGCATGACAATGCTATCAAAGTGTTCAAAATACATCAATAATGCCATTCAAATAAAAAAAATGAGCATTAAAGTAAGGAAAATGCACTTTAAAGAAGAAGAAATGAGGATTATTTAAAACCGCCATTATGCGACTACCCCACGGAAGCACTTCCTTTCTGCAATGGTGGTACTATGCCTTTAAATGAGAAAATGTCATACTGTAGGTACAGATTCAAATATAAAAGTTTTAGGTGACATAATTAACAAAAAAATAATTACATCTATAAAATTATACTGTATTTCAATTCTATTTATAATACATGAAGAATCTGCATTGCAGATGATCTTAAAGTGCAGACTTCATAAGGCTCCTTATTTGTTTGCCGTGCTCCTTAGTAACCTGCTCACTGAAAAAAATTTTTTTTTCATGTTTTCTGTTCATTTTTGTGTAAAATGACTGTGAATATTCTTTTAATAGGGTTTAACGCCATTTTAAACACATTTCACGTTATGATAATGGCAAATACTCGTATTTTAAGACCTCGGAATGAATACTGATATAAGATACCACTCTTCCGCAAGTCACTGGCAAACTTTTTCATATAAAGTTTTTGGGCTCGAACCTACGACCTCAGCGGTGAGAAGTAAATGATCTTGAGATGACACCTCAGATCACTTGGCTGCGGAGGATCAATATACAAAATGAAAACCTGGCCAAAAAAAAGTAGCTTCCTACCTTCCCACATGAAAAATAAAATACTGGATCAAAGCACACAGCAAACAGATATTAAGGATGTCATTATCTGTTGTACTCCACCTGGCTTACTACTGAGGTTGTGGGTTCAAGCCAAGCTCAGTCAAAATGTGTATGTGAGAAAGTTTGCCACTCATTTGCAATTCTGTGGGAAAATTACAGTATTTTTATTCTACTACAAAACTAATAGAGGATTCTCAAGTATGAAATGCCATGTTTTGCATCACACTGATGTCATGTAAAGAAAAATATTAGAATCATAGACAAGTTTCTGTATTTCTGTATAAACCTTTAGGCACTGGTTATATGTGTAGGTGTAAGTTTAAGTCATAATAAATTTATTTTTTACAACAGTTGTTAAAAATACATTCTAAGAATACTTATGTAGTTTGAACACAGTAACGTAGTTGGACCCATGTCATACACTGAGTATTGTTCAATTTAACAGTAAGAAAATAACTTATCAAATCTTCTGTCTATCTGTCTGTCTGTTGTCTGTCTGTCTGTCTGTCTGTCTGCCTGCCTGCCCCTGTCTGTCTGTCTTTCTCTCTCTCTCTCTCTCTCTCTCTCTCTGTCTCTCTCTCTCTCTCTCTCTCTCTCTCTCTCTCTGTCTGTCCGTCCGGGCGGACAAATGGGTATTTAAGTGTCTAGGGTTTAGGGTTAGTAATTTTTATGGACAGTTGAAAAGCTGTTGAAAAAACATTACGTGGCTGTTCTAGACACTTAAAAAACAGCTCATAGGTGGCTTTTTTTCTCTTACGTGGCTAAAATTTAGCCACACAAGTAATACAATTGACGCAAAGAAGCGACTTAAATACCCATTTGTGAGAATGTCCGTCTGTCTGTCTGTCATTATATTGCAATGCTTTTGGAAAACAGTAAGCTCACAGTTTTCAGGCAATTGATTTGAAACTTTGCATTCATGATCAACATCAAGTGTAGATGTGCCACACAAATGTTATGATGCTGACTTTCTTCCATGTACAGTTATTGCCCTTACATGTAGTAACATTGCTTAATTTACCTTATTGTAATTCTTGGGAAGCAAACTGCTTTACAGTTTAATTTCTTGCATTTGACTTAAAACTTTACATACAGGTTCACCATTTATTGTAGATGTGAGTGACACAAATTGTGTGACACTGACCTAACCCATGCAAGGGCATCATACTCACCTGTTGTTAGGAATAGTTGTCATTACTCCACCCACCACAGTAACAAGCAATAGCCCATACACAAAATTTAAATGAATTTAGGTTTAAAGTTTATGTACATATTACCTTAACTGTATAAATTAAACCACATTGTTATTGAATCTCGGGATATTTTAATTTGCTCATTCAATCAGAAAATGCTGTTCTGATATTTTATTTTTGATTGTTTTTAATTAAATTGGGTTTTCATTCTCTAGTAAATGAAACATAAAGATGGATTTTTTTCTCATTCAGTTTTCAATAATACAGTCTAACATGCTACATTGTATATTTAACCTTAATTTATTTATCATAATGCACACACACGAATGTCAGTGTCATCAAATAAACAGAAATTCCTGTCAGAGTTTTTTTCAACATATTTAAAACATTTTTTTCGAAAAGATATTCTGAAACAGAACTCCAAAAGTGTTCCCAGTAACTTCACAAAACTAGCATACATGTCAACCTAGTGGTATTGTTGTGCCTTTGCTATAGGGAAGTTTTCATTCTCAATGTTTTTTCTGTTACCATAGAAGCAAACGACCAAAATCACTAAATTCGCTGTTTCCGAAGCACAACTCAAAAAACTGTTCTAGGTAACAGTATGAAACTTTGTACATCACGTGTCAACCTTGTAGTCTTGTAGTGCCTTTTGCTATATGTGAGCTTTCATTTACAATATCAAATTTTATGCTATCACGAAAACAAATGGTCAAAATTACGAAATTCACCATTTCCACAGCACCACTCCAAAACCTTTCATGAAACTTTGTACACATGTTGACCTAGTATTCAAGTAGTTACTTTGGACATGAGGGAGTATTCATTATCAATCATTTTCAGTAAACATGGAAACAAATACAAAATTTGACATTTTTGGAGCACAACCGCAAAATATTTTACACTCATTGTTGCCAACTTAAATACATTATTATAATTATTTTTCATTTTGTTTGCAGTTGGGTGCAGTCATGTATTATAACAGCCCTTGAACCCAGAGTTGTGAAGGATATCTACTGCCTCCACACATGTCATGGTCTACTT
The DNA here is from genome assembly GCA_029582155.1 of Panopea generosa. Taxonomy (NCBI): domain Eukaryota; kingdom Metazoa; phylum Mollusca; class Bivalvia; order Adapedonta; family Hiatellidae; genus Panopea; species Panopea generosa. Next base: position 2,513,505 of record JAPMAH010000026.1, on the reverse strand, counting down.
CACCTCACTACCCTGATGTGTGGGTGACATGATGTTTGCTGTATCACTGTGGAATGAATTAGTCAAGATGTGCATGGAACCACAGCACTGGACATTGTCTCCAAAACAATAAACCTTTAGGTAGTTGTATCTTAACATAAAATACAGGGCTTCTAAAATCACATGTTTTTCTCAGTTTTAGACCAAATTTTGTTATTATGAACAGGATTCAATTTCAAAACAAATCGTTCCAGATGTTTTCTGCCACTAAACAGAAATCATGAAGCTGCCATAAACTGTCTGAAATTATTGTGAACTATATCTTTCGGCAATGTAATTGCCACTAAATTAGCTATATTTAGATTGTTTGACCACATCCTGTTAAAAGATAACTGTCGAAGAGATGTGTTTGTTTCAGCCAATCAGATCTCAGTTCTAGATTCAAACATTTCTTCTCTGCAACTTGACACAATGTTTGCAGTGTGATCAAGACTACAACTTACTGAAATGTTAAAAACAAGTAAAATAGAGCTACTGTAAAACAGATATTATTATATATTGCTTGCATTTTTAATGTTTACAGAGTAAATTGGTTTGTAAATTAGTTATTTATGAAAACAAAGCATAAAATTGAATATTGGTAACAAATATGCTTGTTAACTAATTTAGTGATAAACTTTACTTTAAATGACTTTCTGCCAGGCCTGATTAACTCTGTCATTAGCTTGTCTGACTATAATCCAGGGATTGTGAGTTTGAATCTCCGCCCGGCAAAAACCTCTGTGATGGTTGATGTATGACATTGTGTCTTATTATCATTTGTCTCTCTCTCTATGCTGGTTCATTAGGGAAAGTTATAAGTTACTTGTGGAGATGGGGTGTGCTCGAGTACTGGTTAACCATCTAGGATCCCAGGAAATAGCGGTTAGTTTAACTGATAGTCTGTTAGCCCTTGATGGCATAAAAATTGTGCTAAATATTCAATCAATTATTGATGATTATTTAATGTAAGAAATGGGAGACAACTCTTCCTGTCTTGCCTGCTACAAAATAGTAAACAAGAATACCATCATTTTCATGTAATAAAAATGTATTGAGGCGGAAGGTTTTTTTTTAAAAAAAAAAAAAATACATTTCAGGTTTCAGGAGGTTTTTTAAAAAGAATAAAATACATTCCCTATTTATGCCTGGAAGGAACATCCTCAAATACCAGAATCAGATGCCCATGTAAATAATCTCTCTCTCTCTTTATCTTAATCAGTTATACTTGACAAACATATAATCTAAACACATGCATTATTTATCAAAGAAAAGTGAACCACCCAGAGTTACAATCAAGACCTTTCTTTTGATACAAAACATTTGCTTCCCAAAGATATGTTGGTTGGTTCAGGAGGAGTTGTGTTTCCAAGATTTGTAAAATGCCAGGTGTACAACTTGAAATTTAATCAAGCACATTTAGTTGCATGTACCTGTAGTCACCTGTAGTCATGTGTAGTCACATGTACATGTAGTAATGTGTAGTCACATGCACATGTAGTAGCCTGTCAGCACATATAGTTACATGTAAGCACCTGTAGTCACATGTAAGCATCTGTATGCTTCTGTAGTCACATTTATGCACATGTAGTTATCTGTATGCACCTGTAGTAACATGTTAGCACATGTAGTCACATGTAAGCACATGCAGTCACCTGTAAGCACCTGTAGTCACATGTAACCACCTGTAATCACATGTTACCACATGTAGTCACATGTAACCACTTGTAGTCACCTGTATGTGCCTGAAGTAACATGTAAGCACATGTAGTCACATGTAAGCACATGTAGTCATATGTTACCACCTGTAGTCACATGTAAGCATCTGTAGTCACCTGTAAGCACATGTAGTCACATGTAATTGCCTGTAATCACATGTAACCACCTGTAGTCACATGTAAGCACCTGTAGTCACATCTAAGCACATGTAATTACATGAAAGCATCCAAAGTCATCTGTATACACCTGTAGTCACACGTTAGCACCTGTAGTTACATATAGGCTCATGTAGTCACATGTAACCACCTGTAGCCATCTGTATACATATGTAGTCATCTGTTTGCACCTGTAATCACATGTACTCACATTTGAGCACATGTAGTCATATGAAAGCACATGTAGTCATCTGTATGCATATGTAGTTACATGTAAGCACCTGTAGTCATCTGTATGCACCTGTAGTAATCTATATGCACCTGGAGTCACATGTTAGCATCTGTAGTTACATATAGGCACATGTAGTCACATGTAATCACCTATAGTCACATCTAAGCGCATGTAGTCATCTGTATGTACCTGTAGTCACATGTAAGCACCTGTTGTCACATGTAAGTACATGTAGTGACATGAAAGCAGATGTTGTCACATGTAAGCACCTGTAGTTAGCTGTAATCAGCTGTAGTCACATGTAAGCACCTGTAATCAGCTGTTAGCACATGAAGTCACATGTAAGCACCTGTAGTTAGTTGTATGCATCTGAAATCACGATATTGTAAGCACCTGTAGTCACATGTATGCACCTATAGTCACCTGTAAGTATATGTCATCACATGTAAGCACAGCACCTGTAGTCAGCTGTAAGCAACTGCAGTCACATGTAAGCAATTGTAGTCACATGTAAGCATCAGTGAGCACCTGTGATCACATTTAAGCACCTGTAGTCACATGTAAGCACAATGTCAGCTGAAGCCACCTGTAGTCAGCTGTTAGCTCTTGTAGTCAACTGTAAGCAGCTGTATATACATGAAAGCACCTGTAGTCACATGTAAGCACCTATAGTCACATAAAATCACCTGTAATCACATGTAAGCACATGTAGTCACATGTAAACAAATGAAGTCATATATTAGCAGCTGTAGTCAGCTGTAAGCAGCTGTATTCACATGAAAGCACCTGTAGTCACATGTAAGCACCTGTAGTCACATGGTAGTATATGTAGTCACATATAAGCACCTGCAGTCACATGGTAGCACTTATTATCACATGTAAGAACCTGTAGTCACATGTAAGCACATGTAGTCACTTGTAAGCACCTGTAGTCACCAGTAAGCACATGAAGTCACCAATAGGCATCTATAGTCACATGTAAGCACTTGTAGTCACCTGTATGCACATGTAGTCACATGTTAGCAAATGTAGCCATATGTAAGCATGTGTAGTCAGCTGTAGTTATAAGTAAACACCTATAGTCACATGTAAGCACCTATAGTCACATGTAAGCACCTGTAGTCACATGTAAGCACCTGTAGTCACATGTATACACATGTAGTCACCAGAAAGCACCTTTAGTCACATGTTAGCACCTGTAGTCACATGTTAGCCCCTGTAGTCACCTGTATGCACTTGTAGTCACCAGTAAGCACCTATAGTCACATGTAAGCCCCTGTAGTCACATGTAAGCACCTGTAGTCACCAGTTAGCACCTGTAGTCACATGTAACCACCTGTAGTCACCAGTAAGCACATGTAGTCACATGTAACCACCTGTAACCGTCTGTATACATATGTAGTCATCTGTATGCACCTGTAGTCACATGAACGCACATGTACTCACATGTAAGCACATGTAGTCATATATAGGCACCTGAAGTCACATATAAGCACCTGCAGTCACATGTAAGAACCTGTAGTCACTTGTAAGCACCTGTAGTCACCAGAAGCACCTGTAGTCACATGTAAGAACATGTAGTCACCAATAAGCATCTATAGTCACATGTAAGCACCCGTAGTCACCTGTATGCACATGTAGTCACATGTTAACAAATGTAGCCACATGTAAGCACGTGTAGTCAGCTGTAGTCATAAGTAAACACCTATAGTCACATGTAAGCACCTATAGTCACATGTGAGCAGCTGTAGTCACATGTAATCACCTGTAGTCACCTGTAAGCACATGTAGTCACATGTAATCACCTGTAGTCACATCTAAGCACATGTAGTCATCTGTATGTACCTGTAGTCACATGTAAGCACCTGTTGTCACATATAAGCACATGTAGTGACATGAAAGCAGATGTTGTCATATGTAAGCACCTGTAGTTAGCTGTAATCAGCTGTAGTCACATGTAAGCTCCTGCAATTAGCTGTTAGCACATGTAGTCACATGTAAGCACCTCTAGTTAGTTGTATGCATCTGAAATCACATCAATGTAAGCACCTGTAGTCACATGTATGCACCTATAGTCACCTGTAAGTATATGTCATGACATGTTAGGACCTGTAGTCACATGTAAGCACCTATGGTCAGCTTTAAACACCTGTAGTTAGCTGTAAGCACCTGCAGCAGAGATGCCAACTCTTCCGATTTTGGCGGAGTGAATCCGATTTTTTTACGAAAAATCCGCTCTACGATTTTCCATGAATTGCCTCCGATTTTTAAAAAAAAATGGTCCGGGATAAATTTCACGGGTAAAACAAATAATCAGCACCGTTTACACTGACACCGGTTTTGATGTTCGGACATTTCCGTCCGCGCTACGTCACTTCTAGAAGCGCTATTAATTAGGGTATCCGGAAATTACCCGAGTATTTACGAAAACAATATCGGATGATCCGGAAAGGCCGATCAACAACCTTCAAAATCCAATATGGCGGATGCAACACCACCAAAGAAAAAAATATACGAACATAAACAAACATTTATTAAAAGTTACACCGATGCATATCCTTGCTTTTCGACATCGAAGATGGGGGTGCATTATTGCATTCTGCAAGGTCTGCAATGCAGAAATTATGTTATCTCACGGTTGGATGGGTGATTTGAAAAAAACATTGCTGCAAAAGAGCACATCACCCGCTCAACTTGTCAGTCGTCGTCAAGGAAACTACCGACAATGGTTGCGACAACTCAACCAATGGATGAGTCGGTAATTAAATCCCAATAAAGCTTAATTTGAATGTTCAATAAAGCCTCGCTTTTCATCAGTTTGTCAGCTTTTTTAATTTATTCTATAAAACTCGATCACTCAATACTCTTTTTCATCAGGTATTAAGAAATATTTCTTAATAAATACATGACTTTTTATCACTGAAAAGTGCTGAAATGCCATCTCAGAGCATCTACAACTTGAAAAAAATTCTGTGGGGAAGACCCCCAGACCCCCCTCAAAACCCTCGCTTTTGACCACACTCCTATTTTCAGTAATTAAGTGTTGGCATCTCTGCTGTAGTCAGCTGTAAGCAACTGCAGTCACATGTAAGCAATTGTAGTCACATGTAAGCACCAGTGAGCACCTGTAATCACATGTAAGCACCTGTAGTCACATGTAAGCACATATAGTCAGCTGTAGGCACCTGTAGTCAGCTGTTAGCTCTTGTAGTCAACTATAAGCACCTATAGTCAGCTGTTAGCACTGGTAGTCAGCTGTAAGCACCTGTAGTCACATAAAATCACCTGTAGTCACATGTAAGCACATGTAAACAAATGTAGTCATATGTTAGCAGCTGTAGTCAGCTGTAAGCAGCTGTAGTCACATGAAAACACCTGTAGTCATTTGTAAGCGCCTGTAGTCACATGGTAAGCACCTGTAGTCACATATTAGCACCTGCAGTCACATGTTAGCACCTATAATCACATGTAGAACCTGTAGTCACATGTAAGCACATGTAGTCACTTGTAAGCACCTGTAGTCACCAGTAAGCACATGTAGTCACATGTAAGAACACTGCAGTCACCAATAAGTATCTATAGTCACATGTAAGCACCTGTAGTCACCTGTATGAACATGTAGTAGCATGTTAGCAAATGAAGCCACATGTAAGCACCTGTAGTCAGCTGTAGTCATTAGTAAACACCTTCAGTCACATGTAAGCACCTATAGTCACATGTAAGCACCTGTAGTCACACTTAAGCACATGTTGTCACCTGTAAGCACCTGTTGTCATCAGTAAGCACATGTAGACACATGTAAGCACATGTAGTCACAGGTAAGCACCTGTAGTCACCTGTATACACATGTAGTCATCAGAAAGCACCTTTAGTCACATGTAAGCACCTGTAGTCACATGTAAGCCCCTGTAATCACCTGTAAGCCCCTGTAGTCACCTGTATGCACTTGTAGTCATCAGTAAGCACCTATAGTCACATGTAAGCCCATGTAGTCATCAGTAATCACTTGTAGTGACATGTTAGCACCTGTAGTCACATGTTACCACCTTTAATTACCTGTAAGCATTTGTAGTCAAATGTAAGCACCTGTAGTCACATGTAAGCAAATGTAGCCACATGAAGCACCTGTAGTCAGCTGTAGTCATTAGTAAGCACCTGTAGTCATGTTAGCACATGTAGTCACTTATAAGCACCTGTTGTCACCAGTTAGCATCTGTAGTCGCATGTAAGCACATGTAGTCACATGTAAGCACCTTTAGTTACCTGTATACTCATGTAGTCACCAGTTAGCACCTATAGTCACATGTAAGCACCTGTAATCACATATAAGCCCCTGTAGTCACCTGTAAGTCCATGTTGTCACCTGTAGTCACCTGTAAGCAATTGTAGTCACCAGTAAGCACATATAGTCACATGTAAGCACCTGTAGTCACATGTAAGCACCTGCAGTCACATGTATGCACCTGTAGTCACCAGTAAGCACCTGTAGTCACATGTAGTCACCTGTAAGCACCTTTAATCACCAGTCAGCACTTATAGTCTCATGTAAGCACCTGTAGTCACATGTAAGCACCTGTAGTCACATGTAAGCACCTGTAGTCACATGTAAGCACCTGCAGTCACATGTATGCACCTGTAGTCACCAGTAAGCACCTGTAGTCACATGTAATGACTGTAAGCACCTTTAATCACCAGTCAGCACTTATAGTCTTATGTAAGCACCTGTAGTCACATGTAGTCATATTGTCCCTTGGGTGCAAAAATGAGATAACTGACTTTTATCACAAAAAGCATTTTCTTACAGTAATTGACTCGAAATATCTTTGTCAATTTCCATTCTTAAATAATGTTTTTTTGAAAATGCAATAGTGGTATATTTTTTGTCATATATTTATTGAGTGCAATAACGTGACAAGTGCACTCATCCCATTTTTGCACTAGAATTATAAGTCATGGTGCTTAAAACAAAATAGTGCATAAACAAGACAACTGACTATATTTATTTAATTTGACATTATAATTTACATTATGACATCTTAATTTACATAATTTCATCATAATTTACTATGACATCATCAAAGACTTTAAAGAATTCCAGTAAAATGCAGACTTTTTGTTTTTTAAACAATTTTCCATTATGCTACACTCATCTAAGTAAAAAGAAATAAATAAGAAAGAATAAAAGATTTTAAAATACTGATTTATTGCACCATTGAAGTGTAATGAATGTTTGCTTAGAATTAAGTGTAAATATTATAATTTTCTTGCTTGTTTTAATTAAAAACAATGTTTCTAAAAAATTTTTTAAAAAGTTTGTTAAGTTAACAATTATCTTTGATCTGTCTTTGTTCATTAGACATTCTACAATTATGGACTTTTCAGTTGTGCAATATGAGGTGCTATGCACCAAAAAAATTAATATCAACCGAGGCGGTAGGCGATGTCAATATTTATGCTTTTCTGATGCGTAGGACCTCATATTGCACAACTGAAAAGTCCATAACTGTTCTATTATATAAACAATGATTTCTGAGCCTTTACTAGTCCAGCTTTTTTCATACAGAAAATGACAAAATGTCACCAAATGAAGATTATACATATATGTAACAATATTATTTAAATAAAGAAATTAAATAAATTTAGCTTAAAAAAAGATAGCGAAAATTAAATTCCCCGGATGGGATTCGAACCATGTAGATAAAAAACTAATTCTTGTATAAGTTCAACATCATAACACCACTGCAGCCACTGCCACATCTTATAAATATTTGTTATCTTTATATTTAAACTAATTGTTCAATTGTTTCTCTCGTAAATAATGACGACATATATTAATTGATTGAATAATTTTGCTGAAATCGAACATAAATCTCTTGTTGACAGCCATTTGAAAATAATTCTGCATTTGGAACATCTCATTTCTCGTCAGTGCATTTGGCGAACACTTGGAATTCTCAGCAGCTATTTTTTAGTAACCGTGGTATATCGTAAATTTGTGCACAGTTTTGCAAAACCCAAAGTAAAAACTGTTCAATGTCATATAGTATTTTGTTCAATGAGGGATCATTCTGGCCAATCAGAATTCATTTATTCATAGATTATATAATAATAACTGTTATTCCATATGAGATTGCTTATGTTACACCAAAACAATGAAGACAGGAATACATATGAAAGTTCTGTTGTGCTCAGAATGGTGCCTTTGGTGATGTGATAGTGGGTTTTTTATTGATGATGGTGGGGTTTTTGTTGGTGATGATGATAGTGGGTTTTTTATTGATGATGGTGGGGTTTTTGTTGGTGATGATGATGGTGGGTTTTTTGTTGGAGATGGTGATGATAGTGGGATATTATTTATGCTGATAGTGGGGAAACTGTTGGTGATGATGATAGTCGGGGTGTTGATGATAGTGGGGATGGTGTTGGTGATGATGATAGTGGGGATGGTGTTGGTGATGATGATAGTCAGGGTGTTGTTGATAGTTGGGATGGTGTTGGTGATGATGATAGTGGGGATGGTGTTGGTGATGATGATATTCGGGGTGTTGATGATAGTGGGGATGGTGTTGGTGATGATGATATTGGGGGTGTTGATGATAGTTGGGATGGTGTTGGTGATGATGATAGTCGGGGTGTTGATGATTGTGGGGATGGTGTTGGTGATGATGATAGTCGGAGTGATGATGATAGTCGGGGTGTTGATGATAGTCGGGGTGATGATGATAGTTGGGATGGTGTTGGTGATGATGATAGTGGGGGTGTTGAACATAGTCGGGGTGATGATGATAGTCGGGGTGTTGATGATAGATGGGATGGTGTTGGTGTTGATGATAGTTGGGATGGTGTTGGTGATGATGATAGTTGGGATGGTGTTGGTGATGATGATGATAGTCGGGGTGATGTTGGTGATGATGATAGTGGGGATGGTGTTGGTGATGATGATAGTCGGGGTGATGATGATGATGATGATAGTTGGGATGGTGTTGTTTATAATGAAAGTTGGGATGGTGTTGGTGTTGATGATAGTGGGGATGGTGTTGTTGATGATGAAAGTTGGGATGGTGTTGGTGATGATGATGGTGGGGATGGTGTTGGTGATGATGATAGTCAGGGTGATGATGATAGTTGGGATGGTGTTGGTGATGATGATAGTGGAGATTGTGTTGGTGATGATGAAAGTTGGGATGGTGTTGGTGTTGATGATAGTTGGGATGGTGTTGTGATGATGAAAGTTGGGATGGTGTTGGTGATGATGATAGTGGGAATGGTGTTGGTGATGATGATAGTCAGGGTGATGATGATAGTTGGGATGGTGTTGGTGATGATGATAGTGGAGATGGTGTTGGTGATGATGATAGTCGGGGTGATGATGATAGTTGGGATGGTGTTGGTGATGATGATAGTCGGGGTGATGATGATAGTTGGGATGGTGTTGGTGATGATGATAGTCGGGGTGATGATGATAGTTGGGATGGTGTTGGTGATGATGATAGTGGAGATGGTGTTGGTGATGATGATAGTCGGGGTGATGATGATAGTTGGGATGGTGTGGTGATGATGATAGTGGAGATGGTGTTGGTGATGATGATAGTCGGGGTGATGATGATAGTTGGGATGGTGTTGGTGATGATGATAGTGGAGATGGTGTTGGTGATGATGATAGTTGGATCGTTGATGATAGTTTGGATGGTGTTGGTGTTGATGATAGTTGGGATGGTGTGGTGATGATGATAGTTGGGATGGTGTTGGTGATGATGAAAGTTGGGATGGTGTTGGTGTTGATGATATTGGGGATGGTGTGGTGATGATAATAGTTGGGATGGTGTTGGTGTTGATGATAGTTGGGATGGTGTTGGTGATGATGATAGTTGGGATGGTGTTGTTGATGATGAAAGTTGGGATGGTGTTGGTGTTGATGATAGTGGGGATGGTGTGGTGATGATGATAGTCGGGGTGATGATGATAGTTGGGATGGTGTGTTGATGATGAAAGTTGGGATGGTGTTGGTGTTGATGATAGTGGGGATGGTGTTGGTGATGATGATAGTCGGGGTGATGATGATAGTTGGGATGGTGTTGGTGATGATGATAGTGGAGATGGTGTTGGTGATGATAATAGTCGGAGTGATGATGATAGTTGGGATGGTGTTGGTGATGATGAAAGTGGAGATGGTGTTGGTGATGATGATAGTCGGGGTGATGATGATAGTTGGGATGGTGTTGGTGATGATGATAGTGGAGATGGTGTTGGTGATGATGATAGTCGGATCGTTGATGATAGTTTGGATGGTGTTGGTGTTGATGATAGTTGGGATGGTGTTGGTGATGATGATAGTTGGGATGGTGCTGGTGATGATGAAAGATGGGATGGTGCTGGTGTTGATGATAGTGGGGATGGTGTTGGTGATGATAGTTGAGATGGTGTTGGTGTTGATGATAGTTGGGATGGTGTTGGGATGAGATAGTTGGGATATGGTGGTTGTGGATGGTTGGGATGGTGTTGTGATGATGAAAGTTGGGATGGTGTTGGTGTTGATGATAGTGGGGATGGTGTTGGTGATGATGATGTCGGGGTGTTGATGATAGTTTGGATGGTGTTGGTGTTGATGATAGTTTGGATGGTGTTGGTGTTGATGATAGTCGGGATGATGTTGGTCATGATGATTGTGGATCGTTGAAAATTGCTTCCTGTGTTGTGTTTCAAGTCCATTTTTAGCTCTACTGGCCAAAGGCGCGTTGTCTGTCGTCTGTCGTCTGTTAGCAGCACTTTCTCTGAAACCAATAGGCTAATTAAACTGAAACTTCACATGCATGTTTCTGTTGCATAGGAGACTATACAGAAGCTTTTTTTTTTTCGATCTGAAATTCAAGATGGCCGCCGTTACTAAAAAAAGTCTAAAACTTAAAAATTTTCTTCTCATGAACGGCCCAACAGATTTTTCAAAATATTTATGTAGTAATGATATCCAACTATAGTATTGTTAGATTTGTTCAAATGGTGTCCGTAGGCTTCAATATGACCCTGCCCCGAGGGTTCATTAGGGGACACGTGTCATTACAATATTTTTTTTTTTTTTTTTAAAATGGAAATGATTTTGCCTATATCTTAACAGAAGCATTGTTTGGTGAAGGAGGTTCAGATTTTGTAAAATGACTGGGTTCCACTGTCTTATGGGTCAGGAGGGGCCCCAAAAAGGTTAAAATTGGGAATTACTAAAATCGTTTTCTTAAGAACTGGTATGTCAAATTTGCACATATTTGGCATAAATTATCCCTATGTGTAGGGGTTTGATTGCAGATAAGAATTAAGGGGCTAAAATTTATAGGGGCCCTGTAAGGGGACTTAGAATTTTACATAGGGATACTATGGGAAAACAGAAAATTCTCTTTTTCTTTCATCTATTCTGAAACCACTAGGCAATTACAATGAAACTTCACATGCATGTTTCTGTTGCCATAGGAGACTATACAGAAGATTTTTTTTTTCGATCTGAAATTCAAGATGGCCGCAATTACTAAAAATAGTCCAAAACTTAAAAAATCTTCTTCTCATGAACGGTCCAACAGATTTCAAAATGTTTATGTAGTAATGATGGACAACTATAGTATTGTTAGATTTGTTCAAAGGTGTCCCTAGGGTTCAATATGACCCTGCTTCGAGGGTTCAATTAGGGGACACATGTCATTATAATATTTTTTTAGGTTTTTTTTAAATGGAAATGATTTTGCCTATATCTTGACAGAAGCATTGTTTGGTGAAGGAGGTTCAGATTTTGTAAAAATGAATGGGTTCCACTGTCTTAAGGGTTCAGGATAGGCCCCAAAGGGTAAAAATTGGGAATTGCTAAAAAGAACCAGTACGTCACATTTGTTCATATTTGGCATAAATTATCCTATGTGTAGGGGTTCGATTGCAGATAAGAATTAAGGGGCTAAAATTTATAGGGGCCCTGTAGGGGACTTAGAATTTTACATAGGGTACTATGGGAAAACAGAAAATTCTCTTTTTCTTTCATCTATTCTGAAACCACTAGGCCAATTAAATGAATCTTCACTTGCATGTTTCTTGCATAGGAGACTATACAGAAGATTTTTTTTTCGATCTGAAATTCAAGATGGCCACCGTTACTAAAAATTGTCCAAACTTATAAAATATTTCTTCTCATGAACGGCCCAGCATATTTTCAAAATGTTTATGTAGTAATGATGACCAACTATAGTTTTTACATAGGGATACTATGGGAAAACAGAAAATTCTCTTTTTCTTTCATCTATTCTGAAACCACTAGGCCAATTACAATGAAACTTCACATGCATGCTTCTGTTGCATAGGAGACTATACAGAAGATTTTTTTTTTCGATCTAAAATTCAAGATGGCCGCAATTACTAAAAATAGTTCAAAACTTAAAAAATCTTCTTCTCATGAACGGCTCAGCATATTTTCCAAATGTTTATGTAGTAATGATGACCAACTATAGTTTTGTTAGATTTGTTCAAATCTTGTCCCTAGGGTTAAAAATGACCCCGCCCTGATATTTCTATTGCATAGAAGAATTTCAAAAAGTGCTATGGCCACTATGAGTCAGTAGAGCATCCTCAGGCCCTCTTGGGCCTCTTGTTAACAAAAGACACAGTCAGTCATCACTCAGACAACCGTTCAGGATAAATCACAAAAGGGACTTGGTTTTTATGATGTGTTACAGTTTGAAACTTAATTTGGTTTCAAATCCGTATCCCACAAATTTCTTGAATATGGCAATATTTATATTACTGAAAATAACTTCTGAGAGACAATAAAGCACCTACCAATTTATACTTCTAAGTTAGTAACATCCATCAGATCACCATCTTATAAAGTACATGAAATGACAGTTAGTAATTTTTGATTTCAAAGAACTGATTAGGTAAGAAATTTGTCTTTCATTCTCAGGGTAGTAGAATTACAACAAGAAATAAGAAATATGTCCTTTACTTTAATCTATAAACTTATTTATTTCACTTCAAGTGTGACACAAGTTATAGCAACTTCAGACAAATCACATTCAAGTCTTCCTAGGTAGAACCAGTACTTACCATTATATAATACAGATAAGAATTGAAGCCACGACCGTCTGCTCATTGTCCCATGTGCTACCACTGGACCGTGTGCTCCTGGTCCTTTACTGGTGAGATGCCTGATACTGCTATTGACCCAGTGGTTTAGGACATTTGATGCCAAACTCATGAATAGCTTAAGTCAATTCCAAAACTGAAAAACTTATTTCATATTAAATGGTGAAAAATCCAATATTTTAAGACAAAATGTGATGCTCCAAACATATCATTTCCACAGCTCACCATCCATTTTATTTTTTTTTTATCATTTGATGAGTAGACCTTGTATACTGAATGACAGATATTTTACATTTGATGAGTAGAACTTGTATACTGAATGACAGATATTTTATATTTTATGAGTAGAACTTGTATACTGAATGGCGGATATTTTATATTTATGAGTAGAACTTGTATACTGAATGCGGATATTTTACATTTGATGAGTAGAACTTGTATACTGAATGACAGATATTTTATATTTGATGAGTAGAACTTGTATACTGAATGGCGGATATTTTACATTTAACAAGTAGAACTTGTATACTGAATGACAGATATTTTACATTTGATGAGTAGAACTTGTATACTGAATGATTGATATTTTACATTTGATGAGTATAACTTGTATACTGAATGATGGATATTTTACATTTAACAAGTAGAACTTGTATACTGAATGACAGATATTTTACATTTGATGAGTAGAACTTGTATACTGAATGACAGATATTTTACATTTGATGAGTAGAACTTGTATACTGAATGGCGGATATTTTACATTTACAAGTAGAACTTGTATACTGAATGACAGATATTTTACATTTGATGAGTAGAACTTGTATACTGAATGACAGATATTTTATATTTTATGAGTAGAACTTGTATACTGAATGACAGATATTTTATATTTATGAGTAGAACTTGTATACTGAATAACAGATATTTTACATTTGATGAGTAGAACTTGTATACAAATGACTGATATTTACATTTGATGATGGAACTTGTATACTGAATGACAGATATTTTATATTTGATGAGTAGAACTTCTATACTGAATGAGATATTTTACATTTGATGAGTAGAACTTGTATACTGAATGATGATATTTTACATTTGATGAGGAACTTGTACACTGAATGACGGATATTTTACATTTGAGGAGTAGAACTTGTATACTGAATGATGATATTTTACATTTGATGAGTAGAACTTGTACACTGAATGACGGATATTTTACATTTGATGAGTAGAACTTGTATACTGAATGACGGATATTTTACATTTGAGGAGTAGAACTTGTATACTGAATGACGGATATTTTACATTTGAGGAGTAGAACTTGTATACTGAATGACGGATATTTTACATTTGATGAGTAGAACTTGTATATGAATGTCGGATATTTCACATTTGATGAGTAGAACTGTATACTGAATGACGGATATTTTACATTTGATGAGTAGAACTTGTATGATGAATGATGGATATTTAACATTTGATGAGTAGAACTTGTACACTGAATGATGGATATTTTACATTTGATGAGTAGAACTTATAATGAATGACGGATATTTTACATTTGATGAGTAGAACTTGTATAATGAATGACAGATATTTTACAAGCTGAATGGTGTAAATGGTAAAATTTAATACTGATATCATAGGATTTTCTATGACTGTTTTATTGTATCTTTTATTATCCATATAGTATAAAAAAAAGGTATACTAACACAGTATCCTTACGGGACAAGTTGTTAAAATATATAAAAAGGAAATGGCATTTGGAGGTTAGTTCTAGATCTAGTCTGTCCTGTGTCACAGTCAGTATAATGGACTGGACAGAGTATCATATCATGTGTCTGCAGCATGATACTACCGTGTGGTAGTGCTTAGAATACTGTCTGAAGTTGACACAGTTGCGATATAACTGAAAAATTATTGAAACACACTAAACACCATACAACCAACCAATGTTTCTAGGACTGTGAACATGTTGATTTGTTGTCGTTATCAATTTCTGTACATATTAAACAATAAGAGGAATATCCTTTATTAGTTGGAATGACGATTGTTTAACTTTCAAGATTTTTATGCAATATTGAGTCATTTAAACACTTGAGCTGAGGTCATTGAGTACGTCAGTGGTATTCTTGTAATTGGCTTGAGTTAAATAATTTGGTATGCTTGTGCCTGGCTTAAGTCTGTGTGATGTTTGATAATGATTTGTTTTCCACAGCTACCTATAATCAAAATTATGTGAATGTTAAAATTACTTTTAAAACATTTTAATGCATTTTAGCCAGATTGGTTCGAAAAATGAAAGAAATGTTAAAATTCTTTCATTGAACTTTATGAAGTAGCTATAACAGTTTTTCTCAAATGCAGACATCAGTGGAAATGTTAGAAATTTCATTGAAATTTGTGTAAAAAGTGTATATCTTCACAATTTCATCTGTTATTCCTTTAAGGTCATAAGCAATGGAATTATGAGAAGTTATTCTGTTGTGTTTAGTATTTCAATAATACCATTTTGAATATAAGCATCTGTTTCCAAAATCATACTTAAAACAGTAATGTGTTTAATCGATAATCAAAATTCATATTTCATGCACTGGCTACCTTAACTGCACTGAATTACCTCCCTTGATTTTCCTTGAATTCTAACGTCAACTTTGACAATCGAAACGGGTAGCATGCTGTCATTTGCAATATTTTGTGACTGATTATTCCTTCTGATAAAAATGGTTATTTTGCCGCTGATGGATGCAGTTCAGGGGTTGGAACTGGAGTAGGACTGTACCAGTTTCCTTTTAATCAGAAATGTTTGAAAGTATGGGTTGATGCGACATTGAGACAAGATAGTGTCAAGTGTACCGAAAAGTTCAACACAAAAACATTCAAAATTGTGTGCTTTGCACTTCTGAAACTATCAGTTTGTGAGGGATCCCACCTTAACACTAGCATATCATATTTAAGACTAAAATGTGATGCAGTTCCATTCATGCCAGCAAAAAGAAAATGTAATGACGGAAATGTCACAAGAACATTGTACAATGCATTGCAGAAAAAAAAGTTGAAACTGAAGGCATTTTTTTAATTT
>JAPMAH010000026.1:2478681-2496681 GCA_029582155.1 Panopea generosa | reverse complement strand
AACTGTGTTCTTTGAACGGTTTAACATATGACTTTTAATAAGATATTTGAAAGATGCAAGAGTTTCTTATTACGTATATATTCTGGTATACTGTAATTTGGCACGGTAATTACGCTTATTACGCTTAAAAAATAGGCCTATGTAATTTGGTTTTGAAATATTTTCAAAAATAGTTCATAGTTATTGTGATTTCTTGCTGCAGATGAGTAGAACACAAGTTGGCATAGCATATACTGCAATAAGACATCACTGGTGTTAAAATGTGATGTTGTATTCTTTGATAGTCAATAAATAAAGCATAATTGTTTGACAAATTGTAGATTTTATCTTATAGATTAGAAACATCAAGTACTAAACCTCAAATATCTCGTACTTGTCAATTTTAAAATATCGTCATGCATCGAAAAAAATGAAAAGAGATTTAAAACATATATCATTATATCAGTAATTTTACTCTTTTTGAATACAAAATAAAAAAAATCTTCAAAAAGAAAAAGGTTTTGATAATATACAAAAACATGTCACGAAACGTCAAAAAACGTCACTGTAAGATGTAACAAAAAAGTAGAACCGATGATGACAAACGCATGAATAATCACGGATTACGTGTAATAATTTCTCGCTTTAAATCCGATATTTGACTTGTCAGGGTTCTAAGCGACATGACAATTTTAAACCGGAAATCAGCACAGGTCAACAAGAAACGAAAGATGTGAGAAGGAAAAACGTATATATGTATGTTATCGCATAATTCGCATAATAAGCAACCTGGTTTGGGCCGCAAGTTCTGGCAACATTAGTTTCAATATACAAATAACATTAGAATCAAGAAGGCAGTTGTAACATCAAATAGGATAGAAATCTGTAATCAAACGAAAGATGACAGACATAATAATAATGATATAACCTCTAATACGCCTGCGTTGTTCAAAACACCACACATAACCGTGGTTGTAATCACACTAACTACCCTCTGATGTCCCACCACCAGACCACACTCTCCACTTCACACGGTGGCACAACGTACACCACACATAGCCAAACATAGCCGTGGTTGTAATCACACTAACAACCCTCTGATGTCCCACCACCATACCACGCTCTCCACTACACACGGTGGCACAACGTACACCACACATAGCCATGGTTGTAATCACACTAATTACCCTCTGATGTCACACCACCAGACCATGCTCTCCACCACACACGGTGGCACAACGTACACAACACACAGCCGTGGTTGTAATCACACTAACTACCCTCTGATGTCCCACCACCACACCACGCTTTCCACTACACACAGTGGCACAACGTACACAACACATAGCCGTGGTTGTAATCACACTAACTACCCTCTGATGTCCCACCACCATACCACGCTCTCCACTACACACGGTGGCACAACGTAAACCACACATAGCCGTGGTTGTAATCACACTAACTACCCTCTGATGTCACACCACCATACCACGCTCTCCACTACACACGGTGGCACAACGTACACCACACATAGCCATGGTTGTAATCACACTAATTACCCTCTGATGTCACATCACCAGACTATGCTCTCCATCACACACGGTGGCACAACGTACACAACACATAGCCGTGGTTGTAATCACACTAACAACCCTCTGATGTCCCGCCACCAGACCACGCTCTCCACTACACACGGTGGCTACACGTTTACC
Source organism: Panopea generosa (assembly GCA_029582155.1). Classification (NCBI taxonomy): domain Eukaryota; kingdom Metazoa; phylum Mollusca; class Bivalvia; order Adapedonta; family Hiatellidae; genus Panopea; species Panopea generosa. Next base: position 2,494,990 of record JAPMAH010000026.1, on the reverse strand, counting down.
ACACATAGCTGTGGTTGTAATCGCACTAACAACCCTCTGATGTCCCGCCACCAGACCACGCTCTCCACTACACACGGTGGGACAACGTGCACAACACATAGCCGCGGTTGTAATCGCACTAACAACCCTCTGATGTCCCACAACCAGACCACGCTCTCCACTACACACGATGGCACAGCGTACACAACACATAGCCGTGGTTGATATCACACTAATTACCCTCTGATGTCACACCACCAGACCACGCTCTCCACTTCACACGGTGGCACAACGTACACCACACATAGCCGTGGTTGTAATCACTCTTACAACCCTCTGATGTCCCGCCACCAGACCACGAACTCCACTACACACGGTGGGACTACGTACACCACACATAGCCATGGTTGTAATCACACTAACAACCCTCTGATGTCCCACCACCAGACGACACTCTCCACTACACACGGTGGCACAACGTAAACCACACATAGCCGTGGTTGTAATCACACAAGCAACCCTCTGATGTCCCGCCACCAGACCACGCTCTCCACTACACACGGTGGCACAACGTACACCACACATAGCCGTGGTTGTAATCACACTAACAACCCTCTGAAGTCCCACCAACAGACGACACTCTCAACTACACACGGTGGCACAACGTAAACCACACATAGCCGTGGTTGTAATCACACTAACAACCCTCTGAAGTCCCACCAACAGACGACACTCTCAACTACACACGGTGGCACAACGTAAACCACACATAGCCGTGGTTGTAATCACACAAGCAACCCTCTGATGTCCCGCCACCAGACCACGCTCTCCACTACACACCACACTGTGGCACAACGTACACCACACATAGCCGTGGTTGTAATCACACTAACAACCCTCTGATGTCCCGCCACCAGACCACGCTCTCCACTACACACGATGGCACAACGTAAACCACACATAGCCGTGGTTGTAATCACACTAACAACCCTCTGATGTCCCGCCACCAGACCACGCTCTCCACTACACACGGTGGCACAACGTACACCACACATAGCCGTGGTTGTAATCACACTAACAACCCTCTGATGTCCCGCCACCAGACCACGCTCTCCACTACACACGGTGGCACAATGTACAACACATAGCCGTGGTTGTAATAACACTAACAACCCTCTGATGTCCCGCCACCAGACCACGCTCTCCACTACACACGATGGCACAACGTACACAACACATAGCCGTGGTTGTAATCACACTAACAACCCTCTGAAGTCCCACCACCAGACGACACTCTCAACTACACACGGTGGCACAACGTAAACCACACATAGCCGTGGTTGTAATCACACTAGCAACCCTCTGATGTCCCGCCACCAGACCACGCTCTCCACTACACACTGTGGCACAACGTACACCACACATAGCCGTGGTTGTAATCACACTAACAACCCTCTGATGTCCCACCACCAGACGACACTCTCCACTACACACGGTGGCACAACGTAAACCACACATAGCCGTGGTTGTAATCGCACTAATTACCCTCTAATGTCACACCACCAGACCACGCTCTCCACTACACACGGTGGCACAACGTAAGCCACACATAGCCGTGGTTGTAATCACACTAATTACCCTCTAATGTCACACCACCAGACCACGCTCTCCACTACACACGGTGGCACAACGTACACCAAACAAAGCCGTGGTTGTTATCACTCTTACAACCCTCTGATGTCCCGCCACCAGACCACGCTCTCCACTACACACGGTGGCACAACGTACACCAAACAAAGCCGTGGTTGTAATCACTCTTACAACCCTCTGATGTCCCGCCACCAGACCACGCTCTCCACTACACACGGTGGCACAACGTACACAACACATACCCGTGGTTGTAATCGCACTAATAACCCTCTGATGTCCCAACACCAGACCGCGCTCTCCACTACACACGGTGGCACAACGTACACAACACATAGCCGTGGTTGTAATCACACTAACAACCCTCTGATGTCCCACCACCAGACCACGATCTCCACCACACACGGTGGCACAACGTACACAACACATAGCCGTGGCTGTAATCGCACTAATAACCCTCTGATGTCCCAACAACAGACCGCCCTCTCCACTACACGAGGTGGCACAACGTACACCACACATAGCCGTGGTTGTAATCACTCTTACAACCCTCTGATGTCCCACCACCAGACCACGAACTCCACTACACACGATGACACAACGTACACAACACATAGCCGTGGTTGTAATCACACTAACAACCCTCTGATGTCCCACCACCAGACCACGCTCTCCACTACACACGATGACACAACGTACACAACACATAGCCGTGGTTGTAATCACACTAACAACCCTCTGATGTCCCACCACCAGACCACGTTCTCCACTACACACGGTGGCTACACGTTTACCACACATAGCCGTGGTTGTAATCACACTAACAACCCTCTGATGTCCCATCGCGTGACCACGCTCTCCACTACACACGCTGGGACAACGTACACAACAAATAGCCGTGGTTGTAATCGCACTAACAACCCTCTGATGTCACACCACCAGACCACGCTCTCCACTACACACGGTGGCACAACGTACATAGCACATAGCCGTGGTTGTAATCACACTAATTACCCTCTGATGTCACATCGCCAGACCACGCTCTCCACTACACTCGGTGGGACAACGTTCACCACACATAGTCATGGTTGTAATCACACTTACAACCCTCTGAAGTCCCACCACCAGACCACGCTCTCTACTACACACGGTGGCACAACGTACACCACACATAGCCGTGGTTGTAATCGCACTAACAACCCTCTGATGTCCCACCACCAGACCACGTTCTCCACTACACACGATGGCACAACGAGCACCAGAGATCTGAATGATTTCGACCAATAAGATAAGATACTGATTTCACGACGACATGATTTACACCTCAGCTAGGGTAATTATTAATGAAAAATATAATATGTATGCTGTATAGGGCAATATCCGATGAACGTTCACCATCCCCCGTTTAACATTCAGCTCCTCCCCTATCTCCCACACACCTACACATATCACCCGTGCCATCGTTGGTAGAAAACATGCAACTGATCTACCAATCATTGAATATGATCCAGATATTTAATATCATGTTATCAATGTATTTGGTTATTAAGAGGTTAATATCAAGGATAACCAGACCCCTCAACACATAAGAAATATACGACATAAACGCACCTACGACAGCCAAGCTGGAAAAATAATTCGGGGGAGTATGCCCCCCCCCCCCACCCCGGACTCCCTCCCCCTTCAACTGTGCCTACACGTCGTTTTCAGTCAAGCTACGCCTGCCTCTGAACAGGAGCCAATGCCTTAAAGGGAGTATATCAGGTTACAAACGCTGTAAATATCTTAACAATAATATTATTTGTAAAATAGATAAAAAGCATTTTTATAAGCATAAATAAATAAAATCCGAATGGTTTAGTATATCAAATCCTGTAAAACGTGATAAAATCGATGCTTCAGTTCAAGTGGTAAACTTGAAACGAAATCCACATTCCAAAATAGACTGCACTTAAATACTGCTTGACATTGTCACATCGTCATTCGGACTCTTTCTAAGATGAAAACTTTTACAACGCACAAACCAGTATGACGGATCAACTTGAAATCAAAATAAAATCACGTGACTCATTTAATACGTCACAAAATATGTTAATGTAATTTTAAGCGGGAAATCTATTTTAGTCTAACCTGGACACCGGTTCAACCTGACATTAGCACGCAGTACGTGTTAATTTTAGGGAACCAGGCATTAAACGTGTTTGCTGTTTAACGGTGCTGAACGCAGCCCTGGGCGCAGCGAATGGTTTGCTAACGCATATTTTGCAACAAGGAACCGTTTCGGTAAAACAGACTTTGGAACACCGTGATCTTGGGACGTTCGATCATCCTAAAACTATTGTATTTGTCTTTAGGGAAGATGACTGGTGATAAAATTCCTGGTTTAGGCCATATTTCAGTACAGACCATGATTTCATGTTTGTTTGTTTTAATATTACCAGGTGTGTATCAGGGATTTTGTTCTTACTAGGTCTACAGTTTATGTTAAGTATGGAGAGTCTGCGATTTAACCGGAGAGGTTTGTGTCTAACAGTAGTAAATATAGCTGGACATAGTTCTTATTTCTACCTTTGAACAAGGACTTGTATAGATATCTATATAATACCTTGCTATGAACAATATGTGGTAATTGTCTCCGCCCGCCCGACTGTCCGTCCGTTTGTGCGTGCTTAGGCGCGTGCATCCGTCTGTTACACTTTTGTCCGGAGCGTAACTATAGAGCTATTCCAGCAATTTTGTTAAATCTTCCCTACAATGACATTAAGAGGAAATGCAGTCCGCTAAAATCATAACTTTACCTTGCTTACTTTTTTGATCTCACGGTTATATCTTTTAATTCACAGGGATTGACCTCTCTTAGGCACACAGAGATTAAGGTACTATTAGATTTAAACCCTAATGTTGATATCTTCTGTGTGCAAGAAACCAAACTTGAAAATAATCAGGAGAGGAAGATCCCTGGCTACCATGCCGAATACAAATATTTTAAAAACACACGTAATAATACGTGTGGAGGCTTAGTAGTTTATTTTAAACACAATATTGATTATGAGGAAATCAGAGTGGATGATCCCCAAGACCATCTGGGGAACTATGCACTTGAATCTCAAGTGTTTAGAGTTCATCTAGGGAGATCCCCCTTCATTCTCATTAATTTATACTCCAGGGGGTGTGATCTGGAGGCTTTAGACCGTATAAGTTCATCTCTAAACGCCGAGGATGAACTTAGGGACTGTATTATACATGGAGATTTCAACGCACACTACCCCACGTGGGGATCTCCATACGCGAACCGTCAAGGGAGGGATGTTTTGGAATGGGCGGGCAAAAGTAATAAAGTTCTACTCAATGACGGTTCCATAACCAGAGTAGACCAGGGCTCAGGCAAGGGCTCCTGTATTGATCTAACTTTTACTAGTCCCAAATTTTCGGCTATTTCAACCTGGTGGGTACATGATGACAATTTGGGATCGGACCACTACCCAATCTGCACAACAATAAAAAATCAAAATTCAAAAATGCCAGAGAAAAATGATATAAATCCAAAATTTAAATTTGAAAAAGCAGACTGGGATCTATTTTATAGTAAATGCAGTGAGATAACCCTAGATGAGGTCCACTCTGATGATGTCAATATTTTTAATAAAAACTTATCTGAGAGATTCCTACTGATTGCACAACAATGTATTCCCGTCTCCAATCCAAAACAAAAAAAAGGCAAAAATGTCCCGTGGTGGAATGAAACCTGCCAAAATGCTATAAATGGGCGGAAAAAAACATTAAATAAACTAAAGCGGCACCCTTGTCTAGGTAATCTATATGATTACAAGGAAGCCGAACGAGAAGCAAAAAATGTCATCTTCAACGCTAAAAAGCAGGGAAGAATTCTGCGAGAATTGCATACATAAAGACTCAAACTCTAAAGACTTTTGGACTAAAATCCGCAGAATTAAAGGAAATTTGCATCGCCCAATTCCATTACTTAAAAAAAATACAGCTTTAGCGGTCACAGAAGTAGAAAAAGCTAACTTTTTAGTTAAGCACTACTCTAAAGCTAGCAGTGAATCAAATGTAGACATTGATACTTTAAATTACCAAAAAAAATTTGAATCACTGTATAAAAATTATTTAGATACCCCAGAAATCAACAGGTCATCATTGAATAATAGCTTCTCAATTTTTGAATTAAGATCAATAATAGAAAGCAGGAAAAATTCCGCCTCGGGACTGGATAATTTATCTTATCAAATGTTCAAGCATATGCCCAGTTCAGCACTGGAATTATGGCTTGAACTGTATGACCAGGTGTGGAATGGTGGTGTATACCCAATAGCGTGGAAGCAGGCTTGTGTTATCCCATTATTAAAACAAGGGAAAAACCCAAATGAACCTCAATCATATAGACCAATTAGCCTTACCTCCCATCCTGGCAAATTAATGGAGGTGATGGTAAAGGCAAGATTAGAACATCTGCTTGAATCAAAAAACATAATCAACCCCTTTCAATCTGGCTTTAGAAAGGGGAGGAGCACTTTGGACCAGCTCGCACGTCTGCAACATGACGTAAATTCAGCAAAAAATAGGGGACACTCAGTCCTAGCCATCTTTTTAGACCTACAAGCAGCTTTTGATTTAACCTGGCATACAGGCGTCTTATATAAACTTAAAGAACATGGTATAACAGGAAACTGCTACCTATATCTGAGGAACTTCCTAGAGGGCCGCAAAATTCAAGTTAAAGTAGGGGGGTCCCTCTCAGATCCTGAATCAACAGACAGAGGAACCCCACAAGGGGCTATATTATCTCCTCTACTCTTTTCAATATTAATAAATGATTTGCCTGCTACACTAGAGGGGACAGGCATGGTTACCAGCCAATTTGCTGATGATTCTGGCACATGGCTAAAAGGGGTCAACTTACACCTGTTACAAACTAGAGCTCAAACAGGACTTGACCTAATATGGGGATGGGCTAAAGAATGGGGGTTTAAAATTAGTCAGACTAAAACAGTGGGTATTATTTTTGGAAACTCAAATCAGCACAGTTTGGACGTACACTTAGGTGGCACACCGATCATATTCAAAAAAATCATAAAATTTTTAGGCATGCTTCTAGATAGGAAACTAAATTTTCACTGTCACATAAAGGACATCATGATCAGGTGTGAGAAAGACTTAAATTTGATGAGAATGCTAAGAGGTACAGATTTTGGCTCTGATAAAAATAGCCTCTTATTTCTATATAAGTCTCTCATACGTCCAAAAATAGACTATGGGGCTCAAATCTATTCTTGTGCACCCCCTTCAATACTTAAAAAATTAGATATCATTCAAAATAAGGCCCTAAAGCTAGCCCTCAGAGCGCTCCATTCCACACCGGGCCATATATTGGAAGCGGAGGCGGGAATCATCCCACTTAAGTTGAGACGGGAAGAACAGTCAGTCAAGTACTGGGCCAGGGCTCAAACTAGGAAGGAGGGGAACCCTGTGAACAAGCTCATTGGGACCGGGTACTACATCAAGTCAAAATATACAAAAAAAGCCCATGTTTCGCTTCCTTTTGGGGCTCATACCCAGGACTTGGTGGAGGAGTACGGTCTCAATAATGTCAGTCTAGCAGATTTTAGACCTAAATTACAATCGCCCTGGACGCTCAAAAATCCTGATATTAGGTTATCTCTAACCGCCGAGTTCAATAAAAATGATTTGCCAGCACTTATAAATCCATTACGGCAAACCATATTGACCGGCATTATGCTGAACATACACAAATTTACACTGATGGTAGTAAAAATCCCGAGGACGGGAAAGTTGCAGCTGCATATGTCATTCCGTCCCTTCAGATACAGTATTCTGAGAGACTCAGCAACAATTTATCAATATACACAGCTGAACTGGTCGCGATTCAAAAATCTATGTGCTGGATACTAGAAAATAAACCAACAAAAACTGCTATCCTTTCGGATTCTCTTTCAGCTTTAACATCAATTAAAAACAATAATAGCAGATCAAGGCCTGATCTTTTGGCAAAAATCTTCTCTCAATATAACCAGTGCCTTGACTTAGGATTACAGGTCACAATGGAATGGTGTCCAGCACATGTAGATATATCAGGAAATGAAGAAGCTGACAGGGCGGCTAAAGATGCATTACAATACTCAAATATATCTAATTCAATTACCCCTTGCACCTACCGAGGTATACTCTTTATCCAGGAAACATTTAAAAAAAAAATGGACTAATTATATTAAAAATAAAACTTTCAAACAAACGTTTCCTAGAACCTCGGTAAATTTCAGACGGCCAACAAACTACTCTAACAATAAGAAAATAGATAAATGCATTACCCGTCTGAGATTGGGCGTCAATCTCCTGCCAGGAAATAAAGGGCAATATATTATAAAACAAGGGAGAGATTGCACCCGGTGCAAGGTAAAATACACAACAAATCATTTTCTGCTAGACTGTCCAATTCACGGGGTTCACAGAAACAAACTTAAGACTGCACTTGCTGGTCACAGTTTGGAATTTAATATAACAAACATTTTGAATCCCAGCAAGGCAGTCAGAACCTCAGTATTTAGGGCACTGGAGTGCTACATCATTGACTGTGAAATGTCAGACAAAATATAATAGATGTAGCACAGCCCTAATACATTTACCCACCTCCCTAGCTTTCCATGTGGTCAGCCAAAACAACAATAATTTACATGGCTTGATTAATTTATCACAGGTGGCAGGTGTTCTGTGTACTGTGCTTTATAAATATATTTATATGTGGCCTGGGTTGTGATTTTAACCTTCAACCCACTACCAAGCCTTGTGAACATATTTTTTATTTTGGTTTCAAGCATCATATTTATCATACTTGCTTCTAATAAAGTTTAAAAGTAATAATATTCAATGAAAGGTCATATAATTGAATACACTGTATTGAAATGTTTTCAATACCTTTATGTTGTTTGTTTTTTATTGCTTATATTTAGCAATTAACCAATCAATCTTTTAAGTTATAAATAAATTTGCATATTCTAAATGCAAAACAAGAGTTATTTTGTTGTTTTTTTTTTATTTAAGTCCCCAGAGTACTAGTTGTTTAACTAGAATGGGGTAAATAAATAATAAAATTTATACAAAATTTTAAATAATCATCAATAAAAATAATAATGGCTGACCCTGGAACAGGTGATACATCATACATTACCTGGGAACTTGGCTCAGTGCGACAAAGATAGGGAATGATATAACATGTAGGGCCCCCGGCCCTAGTGGAAAAACAAAACTAATATTATTCATTAGGCTTGAGCCAATATAAGCTCAAGTGGAGGCAGGCAGCCCATCTGGTGCAGAAGTATAAGATATTTTATTGTAAATATAATGTACATACTGTATAAATTTTATTATAATAATAATATACTATTTTAACAATACCCTAAACTGGGCCGTTTAAGCAAAACAGGGAATAGGTAGTTTTTCAAAATATTTTTAGCAACTTTTTACATGCATCTTGTTTTAATATGATATTTCTGCACCGGAGTGACAGCCTGTTATCCCATATCGCATACTTTTATAGGTATTCTGTGTAACTCCATCCAAACTCACTGGATACACCAGTGAATTACTATTACTCATCTCACGGCCCTACAAATATAATATTTACATTTACTAGCCTGACATGCATCTCCAGTACAGAGCGCCGACCGCAAGGAAGGCATCTGTATTGTAGTGTATGTCAGAATCTAGTACATTTTAAAAACTGTCGAGCTTGACTTATATACCGGATTGAAATCCATCCAATCAGTGGATTTCACGGTACTTGCTGCTGAATGGCCGTTTTTCAATGCATTGAGCTTGATGCGAAAATCGGATTGAAATTCGGCCAATCAGCGCCAAGATAACAAATAGCTTCGACAAATCAAAATAATTGTATTATCCATAGTTGTAGTTGTATTATCCATAGTTGTAGATAGAAAACAATAACCGTGAGATGAATCTACAAGCCAGGCAGCCCACCTGGTGCAGAAGTATAAGATATTTTATTGTAAATATAATGTACATACTGTATAAATTTTATTATAATAATAATATACTATTTTAACAATACCCTAAACTGGGCCGTTTAAGCAAAACAGGGAATAGGAGGTTTTTCAAAATATTTTTAGCAACTTTTTACATGCATTTTGTTTTAATATGATATTTCTGCACCGGAGTGACAGCCTGTTATCCCATATCGCATACTTTTATAGGTATTCTGTGTAACTCCATCCAAACTCACTGGATACACCAGTGAATTACTATTACTCATCTCACGGCCCTACAAATATAATATTTACATTTACTAGCCTGACATGCATCTCCAGTACAGAGCGCCGACCGCAAGGAAGGCATCTGTATTGTAGTGTATGTCAGAATCTAGTACATTTTAAAAACTGTCGAGCTTGACTTATATACCGGATTGAAATCCATCCAATCAGTGGATTTCACGGTACTTGCTGCTGATTGGCCGTTTTTCAATGCATTGAGCTTGATGCGAAAATCGGATTGAAATTCGGCCAATCAGCGCCAAGATAACAAATAGCTTCGACAAATCAAAATAATTGTATTATCCATAGTTGTAGATGGAAAACAATAACCGTGAGATGAATCTTGCCAAATGTACGGCATAAATACACTTTTATACAAGTGATATGAACATGAAATTAACATGTTTATAATAAATTATATGATTATACATAAAAAAAAATCATATATAAATTATACAGTCATTTAATATGTAAACACTATGCAATACATAGCATATAAATAATAACGTACCCGTTGGTACGGGATTATATGGCTCATCGCACTCAATATACACTAATGAGTGCGGTTGTAGGGAATATTATGGTTACTACCACCCTGATATTCAGTATAGAGTTACACAAGACTATTTTTTATTCTAAATATTTGGGACCAATTACTGTTAATCAGTTCATTTCAGATCTGATCTGAGATGATATCGGATTTCTTAAAATATTTTTTATTATTGGCGCTTTTAAGGTATGCGCGAGCTGCCGGGTGCCCTATTATACATATTTCACAGTTTAACGTTACTTTATTTTAACACACTCTTAAACCATTCTTTACCATTATTGATGCAGAATGGAACGATTAACAGTGACTGGTCAGTTTTTAATAACATGCGATATGCTGATGGATAATACCCTCTTCAGCTGATACTACAAATATATACAAATAGCAGGATAAATAGCTGTGACAATTAAAATATGTACAAAAATAAGACATCCCATGAATTCCATTGCAGCCAAACTATTTAGGTCAGTTCATTTATACCATCAAACACTATGATTGGGGTTTTACGGCACACCATAATTTGTTGATGGTTTACTATTGACAATTATTGGTGGTACGCTGGATACATGGTTACATAAGATAAGTACTTTTACTTTACCATTGTAATCACACACAATTAATGTGTTCAGATATCATCTTGGATAGAATTAAATTTTTATCTAAGGTTTATAGTTAAGTTGAATATCGCTGACGATATAAGCAAAACAATTTGCGCTATGAGCAGCGTTGTTTAACTTAAAATATTGGTGAACAACCATAAGTGCACCTTATTTAAAATCAAATACATGCACTAATAAGTAATATATGGCTGCAATCGGTAAATATAAAAAGAAATAATAATATTCTTAGTTGATTAATCTACACTTTGATCGTCAATCAACAAATTTAAAAAATATCATGAGTATAAACAATGTTAGTAAACAGTAAGCACCGAATCCAAAAATATAAAATAGTTGTAGTATTAAACAACTCAGTTAATAATAAACTTCAAAGTTGAATATAGACACGACTTATTATGTGAATCATCTCCATTCATCATACATTAATCATCACAGAAATGTGTAATCATCTTTTAAACTTTTAATAATCATCCTATCCTGCTCGCCAAAATGACTTGTTCAAAGCGCGAGGATAAATAAAAACTTATACGTACGTACGAATCTACAAGCGACTGCCGAGATGGAAGGACGTATGAAACTTCGCTCCAGTCTTCAAAGTGGGTCAACTTCGTATATTTGTATTTGTATGGTACTCTAGAGAAGTAACGGTTTTTAAAAAACCGCGCAAGCGGCGGATGTCTCTACATTTGATGATCGGTGGAGACATCTATTTTAACTTATCATCGATTTTATGCTTTTAACGTGGCCCTAGACAGGATCGTTTTGATGTCAACAATAACCAGCGGTACAACATACAGCATAATGGCAACACCTACACAGGGACTTCAGCTCCACAACGGGAACCTTATTCAACAGCCTTCAAGACTAAAACATCATCAACAACTAAACAACAAGACAGCTTCTACAATCGACTGCGACCAGAATCGACCTATTTACATAATCGTCTTATCCAGCCAGCGGTGCAGCACCGGGGGAAGTAGCGACTCTGCCGTAGCTGTCCACTGGCTACTTGATCAACTTATCCTGCTCGCCAAAATGACACAGATCAAAGTGCGAGGGTAAAAAAACACTTACGACGACGACGAATCTTGCCAAATGTATGGCATAAATACACTTTTATACAAGTGATATGAACATGAAATTAACATGTTTATAATAAATTATATGATTATACATCTAAAAAATCATATATAAATTATACAGTCATTTAATATGTAAACACTATGCAATACATAGCATATAAATAATAACGTACCCGTTGGTACGGGATTATATGGCTCATCGCACTCAATATACACTAATGAGTGCGGTTGTAGGGAATATTATGGTTACTACCACCCTGATATTCAGTATAGAGTTACACAAGACTATTTTTTATTCTAAATATTTGGGACCAATTACTGTTAATCAGTTCATTTCAGATCTGATCTGAGATGATATCGGATTTCTTAAAATATTTTTTATTATTGGCGCTTTTAAGGTATGCGCGAGCTGCCGGGTGCCCTATTATACATATTTCACAGTTTAACGTTACTTTATTTTAACACACTCTTAAACCATTCTTTACCATTATTGATGCAGAATGGTACGATTGACAGTGACTGGTCAGTTTTTAAATAACGTGCGATATGCTGATGGATAATACCCTCTTCAGCTGATACTACAAATATATACAAATAGCAGGATAAATAGCTGTGACAATTAAAATATGTACAAAAATAAGACATCCCATGAATTCCATTGCAGCCAAACTATTTAGGTCAGTTCATTTATACCATCAAACACTATGATTGGGGTTTTACGGCACACCATAATTTGTTGATGGTTTACTATTGACAATTATTGGTGGTACGCTGGATACATGGTTACATAAGATAAGTACTTTTACCTTACCATTGTAATCACACACAATTAATGTGTTCAGATAACATCTTGGATAGAATTAAATTTTTATCTAAGGTTTGTAGTTAAGTTGAATATCGCTGACGATATAAGCAAAACAATTTGCGCTATGAGCAGCGTTGTTTAACTTAAAATATTGGTGAACAACCATAAGTGCACCTTATTTAAATTAATCAAATACATGCACTAATAAGTAATATATGGCTGCAATCGGTAAATATAAAAAGAAATAATAATATTCTTAGTTGATTAATCTACACTTTGGTCGTCAATCAACAAATTTAAAAATATCATGAGTATAAACAATGTTAGTAAACAGTAAGCACCGAATCCAAAAATATAAAATAGTTGTAGTATTAAACAACTCAGTTAATAATAAACTTCAAAGTTGAATATAGACACGACTTGTTATGTGAATCATCTCCATTCATCATACATTAATCATCACAGAAATGTGTAATCATCTTTTAAATTTTTAATAATCATCCTATCCTGCTCGCCAAAATGACTTGTTCAAAGCGCGAGGATAAATAAAAACTTATACGTACGTTATATCTAGTAATGGATATGTATTATACATATTTTAGCGTTTTTTGCATGTTTATGTTAATTTACAATGATTATAATTTTAATAGTCATTGGAATAGTAACGTATATCATGTTGATTACGGGACTATATAGCAACTCCGTATTCACTACACAGTATTGAGTACGGTTCTAGGGAATATCATGGTTAGGAAATGCCATGATACTCATTATTGAATTACACAAGACTACCTTATAAATATATAGTGACCAACTTCTACTAATCAGTTCTCAGCAGATCTGATCTGAGGGGATATCGGATTTTTTAAGATATTTTTTAATTATGGCGCTTTTTAGGTACGAGCAATCTGCCGGGTGCTTCTTTACAAACATCACAATTTAATTTAATAACAATTTTTAACATACTTTTAGTCCATTGTGTACCAATATCTGATACATCATGGGAGATTAGCGGTGGTTGGTCACTTTTTAATAGTGTGGTGTACTAGTAAAATATTGCAAGGCTGACGAACATTTTTCAATAAATTAATTATTCATAAACTTGCGTAGCTCAAACTATGATATAGCGGTACCTGCCGCTATATTATTAAAAAAATGGTTGAACACTTTTAGAAGTTATTACAACTTTCTAGTGTACCATACAAATATACAATTTAAAGTATATAAATAACAATGTACGTGTGTACAGGGTTATATGGTTCACCATTAACAGTAAATACTACTGTATAATGGTTTTAGAGAATGTCAATTGATGTTATTAGTATCATAGGCATTCAATATAGAGCTATGCAAGACGATCGACTGAAAATAGACTAATATATGAAACCTCATTTACTTAAACATTAATACCTGTGTAGCCATATTCTTTTAAGTCAAGTACCATACCAGCAACAAAATAATATTGTTGCTGGTTTTACGGCATACTTTAGTTTGTTGATATTTATATATTGACAATTACTTTCTGTATGTGGTATATACGGTTGCTAACGGTACTGTCATACAAATAAAATTTGAATGTTGAAGTAAATCGTATAAAGTCTGCATCAATATAAGCAATTAAAAATAACTAATTAAACAACTGATTAAGTAAAAATAGGAATGTCCATATTTATAAATCAATAAGTGTTTAAACTCCATAGTGGGTAATCACCGTTTATCGCCGTCATCTTCATCATCATCATTATCATTAGTTTTAAATGATCATCTTATCTTTTAATATAATCACCTTGCTTTTTAAGCAATCATCTTGTTTTTTAAATAATCATCTTATCCGGCTCGCCAAAATGACTTAGTTCAAAGTGCGAGGGTAAAGAAACACTTATACATACCAAATGTATCTACTCTTCAAGCAGCTGTCGAGCAGGACGGACGTCTCCTGGGCAAGCTCCAGCCTTCTAAGTGGGTCACGGTCCCTCCACGTTTACATGGAGGGATTTTTAACCTATCATCGTTTTTATGTTTTTAACGTGGTGTTAAAAAGGGTCGTTTTGAATAATCTACAAGAATCAGCATGCTACAACAGTACTACAGCTACTCCAAGAAACATCTTTTGACGGGATCCTCCATATCTACAGAATCAACTTAGCTCAAAATTCGTCTTCAAGAATCATCTTTAGTCATCTTTAAACAACTTATCTACTAGAATCTTCCTAGAATTTACATCGTCGGGCTACTCGTCTGTTTGGCAGCTTCGGTCTCAAATCGCTTTAACGCAATGCTTCAAGCTCAGCGGATTGAGATTGACCCAGTCATCAGCAACTTTGAACTCGACAAAAAGATTTAAACATCTGGCATGGAAGATGGAACATCATATCGACAAGAAACTGCCTAGTGTATAATCGTCCTATCCAGCCAGTGGTGCAGCACCGGGAGGAGTAGCGAACCTGCTGATGCTGTCCACTGGCATCGTAATCGTCTTATCTTGCTCGCCAAAAAGCCTAGAGCTAAGTGCGAGGGTAAAAAAACACTTAAATCATCATCGCCAAATGTATCTACTCTTCAAGCGGCTGTCGAGCAGGACGGACGTCTCCTGGGCAAGCTCCAGCCTTCTAAGTGGGTCACAGTCCCTCCACGTTTACATGGAGGGATTTTTAACCTATCATCGTTTTTATGTTTTTAACGTGGTGTTAAAAAGGGTCGTTTTGAAAATTCTACAAGAATCAACATGCTTCAATAGTACTACAGCTACTCCAAGAAACATCTTTTGACGGGAACCTCCATATCCACAGAATCAACTTAGTCTTCAAGAATCATCTTTTAAACAACTTATCTACTAGAATCTTCTAGAATCTTCATCGTCGGGCTACTCGTCTGTTTGACAGCTTCGGTCTCAAATCGCTTTAACGCAATGCTTCAAGCTCAGCGGGTTGAGATTGACCCAGTCAACAGCAACTTTAAACTCGACAACAGCATGGAAGATGGAACATCATATCGCCAAGAACCAGCCTAGAGAATAATCATCTTATCCAGCCAGTGGTGCAACACCGGGAGGAGTAGCGAACCTGCCGATGCTGTCCACTGGCAACGTAATCTTCTTATCCTGCTCGCCAAAAAGCCTAGAGCTAAGTGCGAGGGTAAATAAACACTTAACAGTCAGCCAAATGTATGGCATAAATACACTCTTATACAATTAATATGGACATGAAATTAACATGTTTATAATTAATTATATGATTATACATCTAAAAAATCATATATAAATTATACAGTCATTTAATATGTAAACACTATGCAATACATAGCATATAAATAATAACGTACCC
>JAPMAH010000026.1:2442181-2478181 GCA_029582155.1 Panopea generosa | reverse complement strand
GGCGCTACAGGAGTGGTGGTAACTATTGGACAACTGCGTCAATGGCGCTACAGGAGTGGTGGTAACTATTGGAAAACTGCGTCAATGGCGCTACAGGAGTGGTGGTAACTATTGGAAAACTGCGTCAATGGCGCTACAGGAGTGGTGGTAACTATTGGAAAACTGCGTCAATGGCGCTACAGGAGTGGTGGTAACAATTGGAAAACTGCGTCAATGGCGCTACAGGAGTGGTGGTAACAATTGGGAAACTGCGTCAATGGCGCTACAGGTGTGGTGGTAACAATTGGAAAACTGCGTCAATGGCGCTACAGGTGAGGTGGTTACAATTGGACAACTGTGTCAATGACGTGACGTAAACGATAACACATTAAATACTAGTATTTGATTATCAAGGTATATGTCCATTGTTCGTGATTCATTTCTCTCTGTATGTAAGCGTTATGTCATTGTACATTAGAGCGTTAGCCTGGAATGTAACTTCTAGTTGGCGCCGTACACTATATGTTGTGTTCGTACACCGTAACAAACATTCAGTACATACTATTAAATTTTACTCTATGTCATGTTTTACTTTCTAGACTGTGACTACTCCGCTGTGTATGTTAAACACCATACACTGCTGGGTCCAACCCAACCTGGGTTCCTTAAATATTGCTTATAGACAGCATATTGTTATGGACCCCCCCCCCCCCACCCCCCCCCACTCCCCCCTACACACACCCCTCCTCCATTAAAAATGTTGATCCCACCTGACAAGATAGCCTTGGTCTGCCTATGCATAAAGAGCTGAGCTGATTTCTCTGATATAAACGTTAAATGTTAAAGTTAGTAGAAATCCAATATTTTACAGGTAAATTATTACAATAACATCTATAACTATACGATTAAAAGTACACACCTGTGTTTAACGGCCATACAGACGGTGCACCCAATCTCGTCGTCGTTCTGGCAGTACATATCTTGAGGTTTAGTCGGATGTAGTGGACATCTGTCCGTCGGCACAGACACTAAACTCCTAGATACGCTTGTCGGGAACTCTGTCCTTCCCAGTATTGTATGACCTTCCATGAATGGCGCATCGTGAATGTCAACACACGTACTACAATAAAAATCCTGGCACTCGATGCAATACTTTATAGCTTCCCTGGTTCTTTTCTTTTTCGTGCATGTCGAACAAATAAAATCAAACAGTTCATCTGACGCCCCCTGAATTGAACGCCCCTTACTTCCTGAAGTCGCCATTTTACTCCACTCGGTTTGACTGACACCCAGTGTGTGTTGTCTCGTTATCGTATTTGTGATATTTTTCAAGTTGACCTGCTTTTAGTTGAGCGAAAACGAAAGTAGATTACGTTAAACCTAGTAGTTGGAATGTATAGCATAGTTTATCTGGTACATTATTTATACAACTGATATAATAGTTACAATATTAGTTTCATGATACCAATTGTGTTATGATGGATTAAAGGTACAAACGCTGATTTAACTGAACAAATGTTTTAATTAACCACAATATCACGTATCACTCTCAAAAAAGGACAACTCTTGTTATATAACTATGATATGTTATACTGAGTTGACTCCCCTCATAGTTTTTTTGACACCATTAGTTGTTTCATCAAAATGCGATTCATAGACTGTTGGTTAAACGAATACCGACTTCCAACATGCTGTATGCTTCCTTAACCATTTATATTAGATCATATTATACAACGTGTATTTCTGGAAGTTTTTATTCACTTTCGCCTTTGTGAACTATACGCCCTTTATCCACAGACATTTTTTATGAAAAAGTCTGCAACACACATTTAAAACAATCGACAATAGAATCTCTAGAGCCTAACTGATGGTTTCCACGTTGTGGAATAAATGGCTTCAAGCGGTTTGATGTCTGCCACCAAGTTATACTGCGTCCCATACAAATGCACGTCATGAGGATTTTTGATAATTTACGTCAGATGTAAAAAATATTCGATGGGAACACCGCAGCTACCTTAAACATCGTCGCCAGTTTTAGTGCAAACGCCGATAAACTAAACAAAAGTTATAATCAACAATAATTGTTCAGTCTCGTTATCGTTCTTACTTTCCAAGAACGACAAATATTATTATTACCATAATGTGTGTTTAATCATATATGTACACTGCAAATGGTATCAAATATATATCAAATATATATCAAATATATCAAATATATTAAATATATATCAAATACATATAAAATATATCAAATATATATCAAATATATCAAATATGTATCAAATATATAAAATATCTCAAATATATCAAATATATATCAAATATTTGAAAAATATATATAGATTAAAGTAAAATTGCAAGTGAAGCAGGTGGTATACTATATGTTCGCACGTTAACAGTTACAAGATTTAGTCATGTCACCAACAACATTATAACTGATATAACCTGAGACTGCTTACTGTAAACAGTGTAGTTAACAATACACGTGTATCGGCTGTAGTTGGTGATTTAAAATCCTTTAACAAATCAAGGACAACATTATACCATCTAGAAGATATATTGCGGGGTTAATTGTCGCCGTTTCTGAAAATAATAATTTTTGGTTTTGCTGTATTAAGTTTAAGCTTCCATTCATAACAAAATGACGTCATTATGTTTAGACCTTGTTGCTGTTTATTTGCTGATTCGGAATATCAGATTGTTTAAAGATCCGCCATTGGAAACGGTCTATGTATGTAATTTACCATCTGGAGTGTAGCAATATAATTGTAAAAACAGGTCAGTTTTGATATTTGCCGATGTTGTTCAAATTTTACAGGCGTTATAACCATTTTAGCTCGTCTTTTTGTAAAAAAATGACGAGTTATTATGACCCTCGGCGTCGTTGTCGTTGTCGTCGTTGTCGTCGTCGACCGACGGTTAAAGTTTTATGATTAGCTCAACTTTTTCTATGTTTCTGAACAAACAACTCGTGTTATGGTGACTAAACTTCATAAACACATTCAAATTAGGTTATAGAAACAATGTACATAGCTAACTTACCTAACTTTCATACTTACGGCTATGACTGTCAATCCAGGGGTCTTGAGTTTGAATCTCGCCAGGAAAAAGTATCCGTGATGATTGATATACGACATTGCGTCTCATTATCATTCGTCTGTCACTGCTGATTTAAGTGGGAAAGTTATCAATTACTAGCGGAGGTTGGGGTGTGTTTGAGTATTGGTTAATCTTTCAGGATCCCAAGAAACAGTGATTAGGTTAACTGATCGTTTGTTGGCCCTCAATGGCATACAATTGACAATAAATATTCAATCAATCAATACTTTGGGCTCTAAATCTTAGGTTATAGATATTTGTTTAGCTCGGGTTTGATTTTTTTAAAATCTATTTTATTTTTCAGTAACACTATTGATTCTCAGTGTAAACTGATCACCATCAACTAAAATGTTTTTACATCTCTGACCTTGACCTGTTTAATGGACTTGGTTAATACTTGCATTATCCGACTAAAGTTTTATGTTTATCTCAGTTTTGTTTTCAGTTTCTAAACAAACTACTTACAATCTAGTGACTAAACTTCACAAACACATTCATTAATGGACTATAATAAAGGCTAGCGTCTGCACCCGCCCGCGGTACTCTTGTATATGCATACATATATCTGAGAGGCATATAGAAATTACAGTGTCTGTTCGTCCATCATATGTCCGATCTGTAACTTTGTCGAACATGGATGGATTTTAATTTTTTTTGCACAAATGATCAACTGATCATGACGATGTGTCGCGCGTAAGACCAAAACCTGTACCTCAACGGTCAAGGTCATCCTTTGAATCTGTGTGTGTATAAGTTTTTATTTATCCTCGCGCTTTGAACAAGTCATTTTGGCGAGCAGGATAGGATGATTATTAAAAATTAAAAGATGATTACACATTTCTGTGATGATTAATGTGTGCTGAATGGAGATGATTCACATAATAAGTCGTGTCTATATTCAACTTTGAAGTTTATTATTAAAAGAGTTGTTTAATACTACAACTATTTTATATTTTTGGATTCGGTGCTTACTGATTACTATCATTGTTTATACTCATGATATTTTTAAATTTGTAGATTGACGACCAAAGTGTAGATTAATCAACTAAGAATATTATTATTTCTTTTTGTATTTACCGATTGCAGCCATATATTACTTATTAGTGCATGTAATTGATTAATTTAAATAAGGTGCACTTATGGTTGTTCACCAATATTTTAAGTTAAACAACGCTGCTCATAGCGCAAATTGTTTTGCTTATATCGTCAGCGATAATCAACTTAACTATAAACCTTAGATAAAAATTTAATTCTATCCAAGGTGTTATCTGAACACATTAATTGTGTGTGGTTACAATGGTAAAATAAATACTTATCTTATGTAACCATGTATCCAGCGTACCACCAATAATTGTCAATAGTAAACCATCAACAAATTATGGTGTGCCGTAAAACCCCAATCATAGTGTTTGATGGTATAAATGAACTGACCTAAATGGTTTGGCTGCAATGGAATTCATGGGATGTGTCTTATTTTTGTACATATTTTAATTGTCACAGCTACTTATCATGCTATTTGTATATATTTGTAGTATCAGCTGAAGAGGGTATTATCCATCAGCATATCGCACGTTATTTAAAAACTGACCAGTCACTGTTAATCGTACCATTCTGCATCAATAATGGTAAAGATTGGTTTAAGAGTGTGTTAAAATAAAGTGACGTTAAACTGTGAAATATGTATAATAGGGCACCCGGCAGCTCGCGCATACCTTAAAAGCGCCAATAATAAAAAATATTTTAAGAAATCAGATATCATCTCAGATCAGATCTGAAATGAACTGATTAACAGAAACTGGTCCCAAATATTTAGAATAAAAAATAGTCTTGTGTAACTCTATACTGAATATCAGGGTGGTAGTAACCATAATATTCCCTACAACCGCACTCATTAGTGTATATTGAGTGCGATGAGCCATATAATCCCGTACCAACGGGTACGTTATTATTTATATGCTATGTATTGCATAATGTTTACATATTAAATGACTGTATAATTTATATATGATTTTTTAGATGTATAATCATATAATTAATTATAAACATGTTAATTTCATGTCCATATTAATTGTATAAGAGTGTATTTATGCCATACATTTGGCTGACTGTTAAGTGTTTATTTACCCTCGCACTTAGCTCTAGGCTTTTTGGCGAGCAGGATAAGAAGATTACGTTGCCAGTGGACAGCATCGGCAGGTTCGCTACTCCTCCCGGTGTTGCACCACTGGCTGGATAAGATGATTATTCTCTAGGCTGGTTCTTGGCGATATGATGTTCCATCTTCCATGCTGTTGTCGAGTTTAAAGTTGCTGTTGACTGGGTCAATCTCAACCCGCTGAGCTTGAAGCATTGCGTTAAAGCGATTTGAGACCGAAGCTGTCAAACAGACGAGTAGCCCGACGATGAAGATTCTAGAAGATTCTAGTAGATAAGTTGTTGAAGACTAAGTTGATTCTGTGGATATGGAGGTTCCCGTCAAAAGATGTTTCTTGGAGTAGCTGTAGTACTATTGAAGCATGTTGATTCTTGTAGAATTTTCAAAACGACCCTTTTTAACACCACGTTAAAAACATAAAAACGATGATAGGTTAAAAATCCCTCCATGTAAACGTGGAGGGACCGTGACCCACTTAGAAGGCTGGAGCTTGCCCAGGAGACGTCCGTCCTGCTCGACAGCCGCTTGAAGAGTAGATACATTTGGCGATGATGATTTAAGTGTTTTTTTACCCTCGCACTTAGCTCTAGGCTTTTTGGCGAGCAAGATAAGACGATTACGATGCCAGTGGACAGCATCAGCAGGTTCGCTACTCCTCCCGGTGCTGCACCACTGGCTGGATAGGACGATTATACACTAGGCAGTTTCTTGTCGATATGATGTTCCATCTTCCGTGCCAGATGTTTAAATCTTTTTGTCGAGTTCAAAGTTGCTGATGACTGGGTCAATCTCAATCCGCTGAGCTTGAAGCATTGCGTTAAAGCGATTTGAGACCGAAGCTGCCAAACAGACGAGTAGCCCGACGATGTAAATTCTAGGAAGATTCTAGTAGATAAGTTGTTTAAAGATGACTAAAGATGATTCTTGAAGACGAATTTTGAGCTAAGTTGATTCTGTAGATATGGAGGTTCCCGTCAAAAGATGTTTCTTGGAGTAGCTGTAGTACTGTTGTAGCATGCTGATTCTTGTAGATTATTCAAAACGACCCTTTTTAACACCACGTTAAAAACATAAAAACGATGATAGGTTAAAAATCCCTCCATGTAAAAGTGGAGGGACCGTGACCCACTTAGAAGGCTGGAGCTTGCCCAGGAGACGTCCGTCCTGCTCGACAGCCGCTTGAAGAGTAGATACATTTGGTATGTATAAGTGTTTCTTTACCCTCGCACTTTGAACTAAGTCATTTTGGCGAGCCGGATAAGATGATTATTTAAAAAACAAGATGATTGCTTAAAAAGCAAGGTGATTATATTAAAAGATAAGATGATCATTTAAAACTAATGATAATGATGATGATGAAGATGACGGCGATAAACGGTGATTACCCACTATGGAGTTTAAACACTTATTGTTTTATAAATATGGACATTCCTATTTTTACTTAATCAGTTGTTTAATTAGTTATTTTTAATTGCTTATATTGATGCAGACTTTATACGATTTACTTCAACATTCAAATTTTATTTGTATGACAGTACCGTTAGCAACCGTATATACCACATACAGAAAGTAATTGTCAATATATAAATATCAACAAACTAAAGTATGCCGTAAAACCAGCAACAATATTATTTTGTTGCTGGTATGGTACTTGACTTAAAAGAATATGGCTACACAGGTATTAATGTTTAAGTAAATGAGGTTTCATATATTAGTCTATTTTCAGTCGATCGTCTTGCATAGCTCTATATTGAATGCCTATGATACTAATAACATCAATTGACATTCTCTAAAACCATTATACAGTAGTATTTACTGTTAATGGTGAACCATATAACCCTGTACACACGTACATTGTTATTTATATACTTTAAATTGTATATTTGTATGGTACACTAGAAAGTTGTAATAACTTCTAAAAGTGTTCAACCATTTTTTTAATAATATAGCGGCAGGTACCGCTATATCATAGTTTGAGCTACGCAAGTTTATGAATAATTAATTTATTGAAAAATGTTCGTCAGCCTTGCAATATTTTACTAGTACACCACACTATTAAAAAGTGACCAACCACCGCTAATCTCCCATGATGTATCAGATATTGGTACACAATGGACTAAAAGTATGTTAAAAATTGTTATTAAATTAAATTGTGATGTTTGTAAAGAAGCACCCGGCAGATTGCTCGTACCTAAAAAGCGCCATAATTAAAAAATATCTTAAAAAATCCGATATCCCCTCAGATCAGATCTGCTGAGAACTGATTAGTAGAAGTTGGTCACTATATATTTATAAGGTAGTCTTGTGTAATTCAATAATGAGTATCATGGCATTTCCTAACCATGGTATTCCCTAGAACCGTACTCAATACTGTGTAGTGAATACGGAGTTGCTATATAGTCCCGTAATCAACATGATAAACGTTACTATTCCAATGACTATTAAAATTATAATCATTGTAAATTAACATAAACATGCAAAAAACGCTAAAATATGTATAATACATATCCATTACTAGATATAAAGCGTTCATGTTCATATTTAATAATACATCTCCTCCCTAGTTCAACACATAGGGCCAAAAGCCCCGATAAAAGCCGGTCGCTGAATGGTTCGATCGGGATTGTAACGCTCATTCCGATTGGCCAGATTTCAATCCGTTTCCGTCTCAGGACATAAAACTGTGAACTAAAAATAGAACTGTTCACTATTAGGTCTGTGATTGAAATCCAGCCAATCGGCGGCGTTTAACCTTCAATGGAATGTTGACCCGGAGGAGATGTAAACAAAAGATTGCACTTTATAAATATATCTATATGTGGCCTGGGTTGTGATTTTAACCTTCAACCCACTACCAAGCCTTGTGAACATATTTTTTATTTTGGTTTCAAGCATCATATTTATCATACTTGCTTTTAATAAAGTTTAAAAGTAATAATATTCAATGAAAGGTCATATAATTGAATACACTGTATTGAAATGTTTTCAATACCTTTATGTTGTTTGTTTTTTATTGCTTATATTTAGCAATTAACCAATCAATCTTTTAAGTTATAAATAAATTTGCATATTCTAAATGCAAAACAAGAGTTATTTTGATTTTTTTTATTTAAGTCCCCAGAGTAATAGTTGTTTAACTAGAATGGGGTAAATAAATAATAAAATTTATACAAAATTTTAAATAATCATCAATAAACATAATAATGGCTGACCCTGGAACAGGTGATACATCATACATTACCTGGGAACTTGGCTCAGTGCGACAAAGATGGGGAATGATATGACATGTAGGGCCCCCGACCCTAGTGGAAAAACAAAACTAATATTATTCATTAGGCTTGAGCCAATATAAGCTCAAGTGGAGGCAGGCAGCCCATCTGGTGCAGAAGTATAAGATATTTTATTGTAAATATAATGTACATACTGTATAAATTTTATTATAATAATAATATACTATTTTAACAATACCCTAAACTGGGCCGTTTAAGCAAAACAGGGAATAGGTAGTTTTTCAAAATATTTTTAGCAACTTTTTACATGCATTTTGTTTTAATATGATATTTCTGCACCGGAGTGACAGCCTGTTATCCCATATCGCATACTTTTATAGGTATTCTGTGTAACTCCATCCAAACTCACTGGATACACCAGTGAATTACTATTACTCATCTCACGGCCCTACAAATATAATATTTACATTTACTAGCCTGACATGCATCTCCAGTACAGAGCGCCGACCGCAAGGAAGGCATCTGTATTGTAGTGTATGTCAGAATCTAGTACATTTTAAAAACTGTCGAGCTTGACTTATATACCGGATTGAAATCCATCCAATCAGTGGATTTCACGGTACTTGCTGCTGATTGGCCGTTTTTCAATGCATTGAGCTTGATGCGAAAATCGGATTGAAATTCGGCCAATCAGCGCCAAAATAACAAATAGCTTCGACAAATCAAAATAATTGTATTATCCATAGTTGTAGATGGAAAACAATAACCGTGAGATGAATCTTGCCAAATGTATGGCATAAATACACTTTTATACAAGTGATATGAACATCACTTCCTGTTCCGGTGCCAATGGAGGCAGCCATTTTTAAATGCAAAAGTTTTAAAATCTCAAATTTTGACTCTTTATGCCGACGAGGGATAACAGAAACGGTCTATATCAACGGCGGAACATTCACTATATCGGTAACCACTTGAACCAAAACTCCAGCTCGTCTTGTCATTCTATTTAGGCCATATCAAAATTTCAATTTCTTTGTTTACATATATTTACTTCTTTGACTTACCTCACCCCACCCATTCTCTAGCATACTGTGTTTATCAAAATTGTCCCCACCAAAATTTGTTAGTTTAGAATAACACAGCATATATATTTATTACATATTACATATTAACTACATACTACAAGTGCTATTAAGAATTGTTTGCCCCAGCTTTGAACAGGTCATTTTGGAAACAGGAAGAAACATCATATTTTACCAATCATCATATCAATCACATTCATATTCATAATCCTCCTATTTATTTATAATCATCACTTCATGTTCATTACAGAATTATATAGATCATGTTCATTGTTCACTGTCTTTTTTATACACTTCTAAAAGTCTTGTTAGCAAATGGATTCGGTGCAAAAAAATGTTCCTGGTACCTTTTCAAATTATGATACAAACCCAAGAGTTAAGTATCAACATGATCAACCTCGGGTGCACACGGACATGCATTATCTGTCCAAAAACCCGTGGGCACACAGGTTGATCATAAAATCAGCTGGACCAGCTCCCATATTAGAAAAAATATCCTTAGTCAATTTCACAAAAGCAATTCACCGGGAGCTGGCCAATAAATTAAAAAAAATAATTCCACTGAGGTCGGGGGCATTCATGCTCGAGCTGGCATCAGCCGAATCTGTGACAGGCATCTTAAAAATAAAACCATTCACCCTGGCAAATATACCAGTCGTGGCTTATATTCCACAAGGAGGCAATACAGTGGCCGGGGTGATACATAATATACCCTTGCGGGTCGACCTTGGGGACCTCTGCTCTCACCTGCGACCAATACTACCGGAAGCAGTAGGGTGTGTAGGGCTCCTCAAGGCCGACAGGCTGAAGGATAAGTTTGGGCACCTATCGGGGGCGGTGAAAATTACATTCTCAGGTAATTTATTGCCTGAGATGGTCCAAGTGGCCGAAACACCTACATATTTCAAGGTGGAAGACTTCTCACCGCCCCCGCTTAGGTGCTACGCCTGTCAGAGGTTCGGACATGGGAGCTCGGGCTGTAAATTTGAAGCCAGGTGTGCACGATGCGCGGAACCACACAACATCAGTGAGTGCCGGTATCTCGGTATACCGACCTGTGCGAACTGTGGGGGGGGGCACACTACGCGATTCAGGGGTTGCCCGTCCTTTGTTAAAGCAACTTTGATTTCAAAGGTGGCTCGGAGGGACGGGATCCCCTGGAATGTGGCGGAAAAGAGGTTTTTGGCCAGTTCCGCCACTCCTCCCCCACAGGGTCACAGAACGGAAGTCCATGCCGGCACTCATACTAAAACATCATCGCAACCAAATACACCATTAAATCTAGGAATGGAGAGGGTAGGAAAGAGCTATGGGTTTAATCCTAAACAAAATAATATAATGGGATATCCAAAACTCCCACAGGGTGCTATTACCTGTATACAAGCAGAGATCTCCATGATATCAGCTGACTCACAAGGATCCCCAGGATCCTTGTTGAAGGGAAAACAGGAACCCAAAATTCAAACAGAAACCTCAGAGGTTCAAATTTTAGGGAATATAGCATCAAAATTCTCTAGGACTCCAAAAGGTCACCTAATTAGAGAAACAAAAAAATTAAATGGAGCCCGTGAGCTATTTAAATATAAAAAGGGAGACACAATTAATGAATCAACACAGTCGGACAACTCAGACTGTGTTATAGTTAGGAACACACCTAAAAAGTCAAAAAATGTGATAAATCAGGATAATAAGGTTAAAAAACCCAGCTCTCCCTCTCTATCAAACAGCATTAAACAAGAAAGGGGTATGATCACACCAAATAACACCCCAATAAAACACACATCTACCCCTTACTCCATTTCAGACTCATCTCAGGTTACAGAGAGCATTGGCTCATCACGGACTCGGGTCTCAGAAACCTCAGTCAGTGATGGGAGCGAGTTCGATGTCACCGGAGAGGAGTCTTTGGTTTCAGTACACTCGAGCTTCTATCACTCAGACAGGGACAGCAACATAAGTAAACATGTCTCTATTTTAGAGACAGTGACGCTTGCTGACCTTGTAGGGGTGGGGGAGGCTCCAGTAATCAGCCACCCGACAAAAAATGTCACACTGGTAGATACCTACCAACAAACTTCACCGGTGACTATCTCAAAAAACGCAACGGAAGTAAAATATATAAACAAAGAACCCACAATCATTTTAGAAACAAATTCAGAAAATTTCTCAATATCTTTAGATAAGATTGTGGAAATAACTAAAAAATTAATACTTAACAAATCTAAAATCACCGGTAACCGATTAAATGAATATCTAAAAAGAGAATTTATTTCAAATCTCAATTTAAAACTTACAAATAAAACCAGTGTGACTGACAAGGGAAATGGAATCGCACAACAAAACAAACACAAACAAATTCCGACACGTGCACAACCTACGGAAATAGTTAGGAAAAACCCCATAGTGGCAGGTATACTGAGGCAGTCCAAAACCCCCCAAAAAATACTGTCTCAGTCCCCACGACACAAGGCACTGGCTGTTCGAAACCGTCTGAATAGTAACATCTGCTTTCAATAGGGATCTCACGGTTATATCTTTTAATTCACAGGGATTGACCTCTCTTAGGCACACAGAGATTAAGGTACTGTTAGATTTAAACCCTAATGTTGATATCCTCTGTGTGCAAGAAACCAAACTTGAAAATAATCAGGAGAGGAAGATCCCTGGCTACCATGCCGAATACAAATATTTTAAAAACACACGTAATAATACGTGTGGAGGCTTGGTAGTTTATTTTAAAAACAATATCAACTATGAGGAAATCAGAGTGGATGATCCCCAAGACCATCTGGGGAACTATGCACTTGAATCTCAAGTGTTTAGAGTTCATCTAGGGAGATCCCCCTTCATTCTCATTAATTTATACTCCAGGGGGTGTGATCTGGAGGCTTTAGACCATATAAGTTCATCTCTAAACGCCGAAGATGAACTTAGGGACTGTATCATACATGGAGATTTTAACGCACACCACCCCACCTGGGGATCTCCATACGCGAACCGTCAAGGGAGGGATGTTTTGGAATGGGCGGGCAAAAGTAATAAAGTTCTACTCAATGACGGTTCCATAACCAGAGTAGACCAGGGCTCAGGCAAGGGCTCCTGTATTGATTTAACTTTTACTAGTCCCAAATTTTCGGCTATTTCAACCTGGTGGGTACATGATGACAATCTGGGCTCTGACCACTACCCAATCTGCACAACAATAAAAAATCAAAATTCAAAAATGCCAGAGAAAAATGATATAAATCCAAAATTTAAATTTGAAAAAGCAGACTGGGATCTATTTTATAGTAAATGCAGTGAGATAACCCTAGATGAGGTCCACTCTGATGATGTCAATATTTTTAATAAAAACTTATCTGAGAGATTCCTACTGATTGCACAACAATGTATCCCCGTCTCCAATCCAAAACAAAAAAAAGGCAAAAAAGTCCCGTGGTGGAATGAAACCTGCCAAAATGCTATAAATGGGCGGAAAAAAACATTAAATAAACTAAAGCGGCACCCTTGTCTAGGTAATCTATATGATTACAAGGAAGCCGAACGAGAAGCAAAAAATGTCATCTACAACGCTAAAAAGCTTAACTGGGAAGAATTCTGCGAGAAATGCATACATAAAGACTCAAACTCTAAAGACTTTTGGACTAAAATCCGCAGAATTAAAGGAAATTTGCATCGCCCAATTCCATTACTTAAAAAAAATACAGCTTTAGCGGTCACAGAAGTAGAAAAAGCTAACTTTTTAGTTAAGCACTACTCTAAAGCTAGCAGTGAATCAAATGTAGACATTGATACTTTAAATTACCAAAAAAAATTTGAATCACTGTATAAAAATTATTTAGATACCCCAGAAATCAACAGGTCATCATTGAATAATAGCTTCTCAATTTTTGAATTAAGATCAATAATAGAAAGCAGGAAAAATTCCGCCTCGGGACTGGATAATTTATCTTATCAAATGTTCAAGCATATGCCCAGTTCAGCACTGGAATTATGGCTTGAACTGTATGACCAGGTGTGGAATGGTGGTGTATACCCAATAGCGTGGAAGCAGGCTTGTGTTATCCCATTATTAAAACAAGGGAAAAACCCAAATGAACCTCAATCTTATAGACCAATTAGCCTTACCTCCCATCCTGGCAAATTAATGGAGGGGATGGTAAAGGCAAGATTAGAACATCTGCTTGAATCAAAAAACATAATCAACCCCTTTCAATCTGGCTTTAGAAAGGGGAGGAGCACTTTGGACCAGCTCGCACGTCTGCAACATGACGTAAATTCAGCAAAAAATAGGGGACACTCAGTCCTAGCCATCTTTTTAGACCTACAAGCAGCTTTTGATTTAACCTGGCATACAGGCGTCTTATATAAACTTAAAGAACATGGTATAACAGGAAACTGCTACCTATATCTGAGGAACTTCCTAGAGGGCCGCAAAATTCAAGTTAAAGTAGGGGGGTCCCTCTCAGATCCTGAATCAACAGACAGAGGAACCCCACAAGGGGCTATATTATCCCCTCTACTCTTTTCAATATTAATAAATGATTTGCCTGCTACACTAGAGGGGACAGGCATGGTTACCAGCCAATTTGCTGATGATTCTGGCACATGGCTAAAAGGGGTCAACTTACACCTGTTACAAACTAGAGCTCAAACAGGACTTGACCTAATATGGGGATGGGCTAAAGAATGGGGGTTTAAAATTAGTCAGACTAAAACAGTGGGTATTATTTTTGGAAACTCAAATCAGCACAGTTTGGACGTACACTTAGGTGGCACACCGATCATATTCAAAAAAATCATAAAATTTTTAGGCATGCTTCTAGATAGGAAACTAAATTTTCACTGTCACATAAAGGACATCATGATCAGGTGTGAGAAAGACTTAAATTTGATGAGAATGCTAAGAGGTACAGATTTTGGCTCTGATAAAAATAGCCTCTTACTTCTATATAAGTCTCTCATACGTCCAAAAATAGACTATGGGGCTCAAATCTATTCTTGTGCACCCCCTTCAATACTTAAAAAATTAGATATCATTCAAAATAAGGCCCTAAAGCTAGCCCTCAGAGCGCTCCATTCCACACCGGGCCATATATTGGAAGCGGAGGCGGGAATCATCCCACTTAAGTTGAGACGGGAAGAACAGTCAGTCAAGTACTGGGCCAGGGCTCAAACTAGGAAGGAGGGGAACCCTGTGAACAAGCTCATTGGGACCGGGTACTACATCAAGTCAAAATATACAAAAAAAGCCCATGTTTCGCTTCCTTTTGGGGCTCATACCCAGGACTTGGTGGAGGAGTACGGTCTCAATAATGTCAGTCTAGCAGATTTTAGACCTAAATTACAATCGCCCTGGACGCTCAAAAATCCTGATATTAGGTTATCTCTAACCGCCGAGTTCAATAAAAATGATTTGCCAGCACTTATAAGATCCATTACGGCAAACCACATTGACCGGCATTATGCTGAACATACACAAATTTACACTGATGGTAGTAAAAATCCCGAGGACGGGAAAGTTGCAGCTGCATATGTCATTCCGTCCCTTCAGATACAGTATTCTGAGAGACTCAGCAACAATTTGTCAATATACACAGCTGAACTGGTCGCGATTCAAAAATCTATGTGCTGGATACTAGAAAATAAACCAACAAAAACTGCTATCCTTTCGGATTCTCTTTCAGCTTTAACATCAATTAAAAACAATAATAGCAGATCAAGGCCTGATCTTTTGGCAAAAATCTTCTCTCAATATAACCAGTGCCTTGACTTAGGATTACAGGTCACAATGGAATGGTGTCCAGCACATGTAGATATATCAGGAAATGAAGAAGCTGACAGGGCGGCTAAAGATGCATTACAATACTCAAATATATCTAATTCAATACCCCTTGCACCTACCGAGGTATACTCTTTATCCAGGAAACATTTAAAAAAAAAATGGACTAATTATATTAAAAATAAAACTTTCAAACAAACGTTTCCTAGAACCTCGGTAAATTTCAGACGGCCAACAAACTATTCTAACAATAAGAAAATAGATAAATGCATTACCCGTCTGAGATTGGGTGTCAATCTCCTGCCAGGAAATAAAGGGCAATTTATTATAAAACAAGGGAGAGATTGCACCCGGTGCAAGGTAAAATACACAACAAATCATTTTCTGCTAGACTGTCCAATTCACGGGGTTCACAGAAACAAACTTAAGACTGCACTTGCTGGTCACAGTTTGGAATTTAATATAACAAACATTTTGAATCCCAGCAAGGCAGTCAGAACCTCAGTATTTAGGGCACTGGAGTGCTACATCATTGACTGTGAAATGTCAGACAAAATATAATAGATGTAGCACAGCCCTAATACATTTACCCACCTCCCTAGCTTTCCATGTGGTCAGCCAAAACAACAATAATTTACATGGCTTGATTAATTTATCACAGATGGCAGGTGTTCTGTGTACTGTGCTTTATAAATATATCTATATGTGGCCTGGGTTGTGATCTTAACCTTCAACCCACTACCAAGCCTTGTGAACATATTTTTTATTTTGGTTTCAAGCATCATATTTATCATACTTGCTTTTAATAAAGTTTAAAAGTAATAATATTCAATGAAAGGTCATATAATTGAATACACTGTATTGAAATGTTTTCAATACCTTTATGTTGTTTGTTTTTTATTGCTTATATTTAGCAATTAACCAATCAATCTTTTAAGTTATAAATAAATTTGCATATTCTAAATGCAAAACAAGAGTTATTCTGATTTTTTTTTATTTTAAGTCCCCAGAGTACTAGTTATTTAACTAGAATGGGGTAAATAAATAATAAAATTTATACAAAATTTTAAATAATCATCAATAAACATAATAATGGCTGACCCTGGAACATGTGATACATCATACATTACCTGGGAACTTGGCTCAGTGCGACAAAGATGGGGAATGATATGACATGTAGGGCCCCCGACCCTAGTGGAAAAACAAAACTAATATTATTCATTAGGCTTGAGCCAATATAAGCTCAAGTGGAGGCAGGCAGCCCACCTGGTGCAGAAGTATAAGATATTTTATTGTAAATATAATGTACATACTGTATAAATTTTATTATAATAATAATATACTATTTTAACAATACCCTAAACTGGGCCGTTTAAGCAAAACAGGGAATAGGTAGTTTTTCAAAATATTTTTAGCAACTTTTTACATGCATTTTGTTTTAATATGATATTTCTGCACCGGAGTGACAGCCTGTTATCCCATATCGCATACTTTTATAGGTATTCTGTGTAACTCCATCCAAACTCACTGGATACACCAGTGAATTACTATTACTCATCTCACGGCCCTACAAATATAATATTTACATTTACTAGCCTGACATGCATCTCCAGTACAGAGCGCCGACCGCAAGGAAGGCATCTGTATTGTAGTGTATGTCAGAATCTAGTACATTTTAAAAACTGTCGAGCTTGACTTATATACCGGATTGAGGTCCATCCAATCAGTGGATTTCACGGTACTTGCTGCTGATTGGCCGTTTTTCAATGCATTGAGCTTGATGCGAAAATCGGATTGAAATTCGGCCAATCAGCGCCAAGATAACAAATAGCTTCGACAAATCAAAATAATTGTATTATCCATAGTTGTAGATGGAAAACAATAACCGTGAGATGAATCTTGCCAAATGTACGGCATAAATACACTTTTATACAAGTGATATGAACATGAAATTAACATGTTTATAATAAATTATATGATTATACATAAAAAAAAATCATATATAAATTATACAGTCATTTAATATGTAAACACTATGCAATACATAGCATATAAATAATAACGTACCCGTTGGTACGGGATTATATGGCTCATCGCACTCAATATACACTAATGAGTGCGGTTGTAGGGAATATTATGGTTACTACCACCCTGATATTCAGTATAGAGTTACACAAGACTATTTTTTATTCTAAATATTTGGGACCAATTACTGTTAATCAGTTCATTTCAGATCTGATCTGAGATGATATCGGATTTCTTAAAATATTTTTTATTATTGGCGCTTTTAAGGTATGCGCGAGCTGCCGGGTGCCCTATTATACATATTTCACAGTTTAACGTTACTTTATTTTAACACACTCTTAAACCATTCTTTACCATTATTGATGCAGAATGGAACGATTAACAGTGACTGGTCAGTTTTTAATAACATGCGATATGCTGATGGATAATACCCTCTTCAGCTGATACTACAAATATATACAAATAGCAGGATAAATAGCTGTGACAATTAAAATATGTACAAAAATAAGACATCCCATGAATTCCATTGCAGCCAAACTATTTAGGTCAGTTCATTTATACCATCAAACACTATGATTGGGGTTTTACGGCACACCATAATTTGTTGATGGTTTACTATTGACAATTATTGGTGGTACGCTGGATACATGGTTACATAAGATAAGTACTTTTACTTTACCATTGTAATCACACACAATTAATGTGTTCAGATATCATCTTGGATAGAATTAAATTTTTATCTAAGGTTTATAGTTAAGTTGAATATCGCTGACGATATAAGCAAAACAATTTGCGCTATGAGCAGCGTTGTTTAACTTAAAATATTGGTGAACAACCATAAGTGCACCTTATTTAAAATCAAATACATGCACTAATAAGTAATATATGGCTGCAATCGGTAAATATAAAAAGAAATAATAATATTCTTAGTTGATTAATCTACACTTTGATCGTCAATCAACAAATTTAAAAATATCATGAGTATAAACAATGTTAGTAAACAGTAAGCACCGAATCCAAAAATATAAAATAGTTGTAGTATTAAACAACTCAGTTAATAATAAACTTCAAAGTTGAATATAGACACGACTTATTATGTGAATCATCTCCATTCATCATACATTAATCATCACAGAAATGTGTAATCATCTTTTAAATTTTTAATAATCATCCTATCCTGCTCGCCAAAATGACTTGTTCAAAGCGCGAGGATAAATAAAAACTTATACGTACGTATGATATGAACATGAAATTAACATGTTTATAATAAATTATATGATTATACATCAAAAAAATCATATATAAATTATACAGTCATTTAATATGTAAACACTATGCAATACATAGCATATAAATAATAACGTACCCGTTGGTACGGGATTATATGGCTCATCGCACTCAATATACACTAATGAGTGCGGTTGTAGGGAATATTATGGTTACTACCACCCTGATATTCAGTATAGAGTTACACAAGACTATTTTTTATTCTAAATATTTGGGACCAATTACTGTTAATCAGTTCATTTCAGATCTGATCTGAGATGATATCGGATTTCTTAAAATATTTTTTATTATTGGCGCTTTTAAGGTATGCGCGAGCTGCCGGGTGCCCTATTATACATATTTCACAGTTTAACGTTACTTTATTTTAACACACTCTTAAACCATTCTTTACCATTATTGATGCAGAATGGTACGATTAACAGTGACTGGTCAGTTTTTAAATAATGTGCGATATGCTGATGGATAATACCCTCTTCAGCTGATACTACAAATATATACAAATAGCAGGATAAATAGCTGTGACAATTAAAATATGTACAAAAATAAGACATCCCATGAATTCCATTGCAGCCAAACTATTTAGGTCAGTTCATTTATACCATCAAACACTATGATTGGGGTTTTACGGCACACCATAATTTGTTGATGGTTTACTATTGACAATTACTGGTGGTACGCTGGATACATGGTTACATAAGATAAGTACTTTTACTTTACCATTGTAATCACACACAATTAATGTGTTCAGATATCATCTTGGATAGAATTAAATTTTTATCTAAGGTTTATAGTTAAGTTGAATATCGCTGACGATATAAGCAAAACAATTTGCGCTATGAGCAGCGTTGTTTAACTTAAAATATTGGTGAACAACCATAAGTGCACCTTATTTAAATTAATCAAATACATGTACTAATAAGTAATATATGGCTGCAATCGGTAAATATAAAAAGAAATAATAATATTCTTAGTTGATTAATCTACACTTTGATCGTCAATCAACAAATTTAAAAATATCATGAGTATAAAAAATGTTAGTAAACAGTAAGCACCGAATCCAAAAATATAAAATAGTTGTAGTATTAAACAACTCAGTTAATAATAAACTTCAAAGTTGAATATAGACACGACTTATTATGTGAATCATCTCCATTCATCATACATTAATCATCACAGAAATGTGTAATCATCTTTTAAATTTTTAATAATCATCCTATCCTGCTCGCCAAAATGACTTGTTCAAAGCGCGAGGATAAATAAAAACTTATACGTACGTACGCACTTGATGACCAGTGAATCTTGGTTGGAATTACACAGGCTATATGATGTTCATGTGGTGTAGGATAAATAGCTGTTTTCCAAGTGCAACAATACTCTATTAAAATAATGGAACATATTTAAGATAAGTTACTAAAAATAATGATTATAATCCTGTATCCTAAGTACTAAACGGCCCAGATTAGGGTTATAAAATAAACAACAGATTATTAAAAGTTTTGTACATTATATACAGCATTTATAGTAAAATAATATATTGTTGCACTTAGGATAGAGCCCAAGCCTAGTTAATATTGCTAATAATAGTATTCCACTGAATCTGGGGGCCCTGTAATTTTATTTCATCACCCGTGCTGGGGTACCGGGCCAGGTCCCTTGATATTATAATGAATATTATCATTCCCCAGGGTCAGCATATATTTGTTGTGAATGTTATAAATCCCATGTACAATTTCCTTTTTAGAGGAAGTTAATTTAAGGTGGCATAAATATAAAATCACTCTCATGCCAATCAATTTATAATTCAATCAGATTGAAAGTAAGCCTGACAAAATAATTTAAATACATATTTGATATTTTAACATAACAATTCTCTCTGGGTAAGCATGGCTCAGCTGTGGGAGGTGGCATGAGTCCACACCCCAGGCCACACAACATTTTTTGTGGACTGCATTGTGGTCCCACCCCACCTCCCACTAGAAACTTATACTTTTTGTACTTAGAAGGACCAAGCACTATAACAAGTA
Organism: Panopea generosa; assembly: GCA_029582155.1. Lineage (NCBI taxonomy): Eukaryota > Metazoa > Mollusca > Bivalvia > Adapedonta > Hiatellidae > Panopea > Panopea generosa. The sequence continues at coordinate 2,457,518 of JAPMAH010000026.1, read as the reverse complement.
AATCAAACCATACTGGAGATTCCAATCAAAGTACTATAAAACATTTTTGCTGACCCTGGGTGGTATTTATAGGGATAACTGATGAAATTAGGGCCTGGATTTTTAAGTCTATATTTTGTCAGACATCTGACAGTCTAGAATATAGCATTCCAAGGCTTTATAGACTGAGGCCCGGACTGCCTTGCTGGGGTTCAAAATATTATTAATGTCGAAATCTAACTTATTTCCAACAAGTGCAGTCCTTAAATTTGCCCGGGGGACCCTGTGAATCGGGCAGTGTAGCAGAAAATGTTCAGTGGTAATTTTTTCCTTGCACCGGATGCAATCTCTCCCTTTATTAATTATATATTGTCCCCTATTTCCTGGGAGGAGATTTACATCCAATCTCAGACGAGTAATGCATTTATAAATTCTCTTATTATTAGAGTAATTTGTTGGTCGTCTGAAATTAACCGAGGTCCTGCGAAATGTTTGTTTAAATGGTTTTTTAGAGATAAAAGTGGACCATTTCTTAATAATTATTTTCCTTGTTAAGGAAAAGACCTCGGTTGGTGCAAGGGGGACTGAATTTGAAATATTGTTGTATTCAAGGCCCTCCTTAGCCGCCCTATCTGCTTCTTCGTTTCCTGATATGTCTACATGTGCTGGACACCATTCTATAGTGACTTGTAACCCTAATTCAAGGCACTGGTTATATTGTTTATATATGTCTGCCAAAAGATCAGGCCTTGATCTGCTATTATTATTTTTGAGTGAAGTTAAAGCTGAAAGTGAATCCGAAAATATAGCAGATTTAGTTGATTTATTTTCTATGATCCAGCACATTGCTTTTTGTATTGCGACTAGTTCAGCTGTGTAAATTGACAAATTGTTGCTGAGTCTCTCAGAATACTGTATCTGAAGAGATGGAATGACATAAGCAGCTGCAACTTTCCCGTCATCGGGATTTTTACTACCATCTGTATAAATTTGAGTGTGGTCAGCATAGTGCCGGTCAATGTGGTTTGCCGTAATGGATCTTATAAGTGCTGGCAAGTCACTTTTATTGAACTCGGCTGAGAGGGTTAACCTAATATCAGGATTTTTAAGAACCCAGGGCGGATCTGGTTTGGGTCTGAAGTCTGCTACACTGATCTCCCCGAGACCGTACTCCTCTATCAAGTCCTGGGTATAAGCCCCAAATGGCATGGCTATATGATTTTTTTTGATATTTAGACTTGATATGGTATCCGGTCCCGAAGAGTTTGTTCACAGGGTTTCCTTCTTTTCGGGTTTGAGCCCTGGCCCAGTATTTAACTGACTGGTCTTGTCGCCGCAACCATAATGGGGTAACACCTGCCTCTGCCTCTAGCAAATAACTTTCTGTGGAACGTAGTGCTCTGAGGGCTATCTTAAGGGCCTTATTCTAGATGATATCTAATTTTTTTAATATTGAAGGTGGTGCACATGAATAGATTTGAGCCCCATAATCTATTTTTGGACGTATGAGAGACTTATAAAGAAGTAAGAGGCTATTTTTATCAGTGCCAAAGTCTGTTCCTCTTAACATTTTCATCAAATTTAAGTCTTTCTCACACCTGGTCATGATGTCTTTTATATGACGTACGTATAAGTTTTTATTTATCCTCGCGCTTTGAACAAGTCATTTTGGCGAGCAGGATAGGATGATTATTAAAAATTTAAAAGATGATTACACATTTCTGTGATGATTAATGTATGATGAATGGAGATGATTCACATAATAAGTCGTGTCTATATTCAACTTTGAAGTTTATTATTAACTAAGTTGTTTAATACTACAACTATTTTATATTTTTGGATTCGGTGCTTACTGTTTACTAACATTGTTTATACTCATGATATTTTTAAATTTGTTGATTGACGACCAAAGTGTAGATTAATCAACTAAGAATATTATTATTTCTTTTTATATTTACCGATTGCAGCCATATATTACTTATAAGTGCATGTATTTGATTAATTTAAATAAGGTGCACTTATGGTTGTTCACCAATATTTTAAGTTAAACAACGCTGCTCATAGCGCAAATTGTTTTGCTTATATCGTCAGCGATATTCAACTTAACTATAAACCTTAGATAAAAATTTAATTCCATCCAAGATGTTATCTGAACACATTAATTGTGTGTGATTACAATGGTAAAGTAAAAGTACTTATCTTATGTAACCATGTATCCAGCGTACCACCAATAATTGTCAATAGTAAACCATCAACAAATTATGGTGTGCCGTAAAACCCCAATCATAGTGTTTGATGGTATAAATGAACTGACCTAATAGTTTGGCTGCAATGGAATTCATGGGATGTCTTATTTTTGTACATATTTTAATTGTCACAGCTATTTATCCTGCTATTTGTATATATTTGTAGTATCAGCTGAAGAGGGTATTATCCATCAGCATATCGCACATTATTTAAAAACTGACCAGTCACTGTTAATCGTACCATTCTGCATCAATAATGGTAAAGAATGGTTTAAGAGTGTGTTAAAATAAAGTAACGTTAAACTGTGAAATATGTATAATAGGGCACCCGGCAGCTCGCGCATACCTTAAAAGCGCCGATAATAAAAAATATTTTAAGAAATCCGATATCATCTCAGATCAGATCTGAAATGAACTGATTAACAGTAATTGGTCCCAAATATTTAGAATAAAAAATAGTCTTGTGTAACTCTATACTGAATATCAGGGTGGTAGTAACCATAATATTCCCTACAACCGCACTCATTAGTGTATATTGAGTGCGATGAGCCATATAATCCCGTACCAACGGGTACGTTATTATTTATATGCTATGTATTGCATAGTGTTTACATATTAAATGACTGTATAATTTATATATGATTTTTTAGATGTATAATCATATAATTTATTATAAACATGTTAATTTCATGTTCATATCACTTGTATAAAAGTGTATTTATGCCATACATTTGGCAAGATTCATCTCACGGTTATTGTTTTCCATCTACAATTATGGATAATACAATTATTTTGATTTGTCGAAGCTATTTGTTATCTTGGCGCTGATTGGCCGAATTTCAATCCGATTTTCGCATCAAGCTCAATGCATTGAAAAACGGCCAATCAGCAGCAAGTACCGTGAAATCCACTGAGTGGATGGATTTCAATCCGGTATATAAGTCAAGCTCGACAGTTTTTAAAATGTACTAGATTCTGACATACACTACAATACAGATGCCTTCCATGCGGTCGGCGCTCTGTACTGGAGATGTAAATGTAAATATTATATTTGCAGGACCGTGAGATGATTAATAGTAATTCACTGGTGTATCCAGTGAATTTGGATGGAGTTACACAGAATACCTATAAAAGTATGCGATATGGGATAACAGGCTGTCACTCTGGTGCAGAAATATCATATTAAAACAAGATGCATGTAAAAAGTTGCTAAAAATATTTTGAAAAACTTCCTATTCCCTGTTTTGCTTAAACGGCTCAGTTTAGGGTATTGTTAAAATAGTATATTATTATTATAATAAAATTTGTACAGTATGTACATTATATTTACAATGAAATATCTTATACTTCTGCACCAGAGGGGCTGCCTGCCTCCACTTGAGCTTATATTGGCTCAAGCCTAATGAATAATATTAGTTTTGTTTTTCCACTAGGGGCGGGGGCCCTACATGTTATATCATTCCCCATCTTTGTCGCACTGAGCCAAGTTCCCAGGTAATGTATGATGTATCACCTGTTCCAGGGTCAGCCATTATTATGTTTATTATTGAATATTTTGTTTTTGTTATCTTTTTTTTTTAAAATTGTGTATAAATTTTACTATTTATTTACCCCATTCTAGTTAAACAACTAGTACTCTGGGGATTTAAAATAAAAAAAATAATAAAAAAAGTCTTGTTTTGCATTTAGAATATGCATATTTATTTATATTTTAAAAGATTGTTTGGTTAATTGCTAAATATAAGCAATAATAAGAAAAAAAAAAAAAAAAAAAAAAAAAAACAACATGAAGGTATTGAAAACATTTCAATACATTATATTCAACTATGTGACCTTTAATATTATTATTTTTAAACTTTATTAGAAGCAGATATTATAAATATGATGCTTGAAACCAAATAAAAAATATGTTCACAAGGCTTGGTAGTGGGGTGAAGGTTAAAATCACAACCCAGGCCACATATAAATGTATGTGGACTGCATTGTGATATCCAACCCGCCCCCCACTAAAAGAACAGTACACAGAACACCTGTCATCTGTGATAAATTAATCAACCCATGTAAATTATTGTTGTTTTGGCTGACCACATGGAAAGCTAGGGAGGTGGGTAAATGTATTAGGGCTGAGCTACATCTATTATATTTTGTCTGACATTTCACAGTCAATGATGTAGCACTCCAGTGCCCTAAATACTGAGGTTCTGACTGCCTTGCTGGGATTCAAAATGTTTGTTATATTAAATTCCAAACTGTGACCAGCAAGTGCAGTCTTAAGTTTGGTTCTGTGAACCCTGTGAATTGGACAGTCTAGCAGAAAATGATTTGTTGTATATTTTACCTTGCACCGGGTGCAATCTCTCCCTTGTTTTATAATAAATTGCCCTTTATTTCCTGGCAGGAGATTGACACCCAATCTCAGACGGGTAATGCATTTATCTATTCTCTTATTGTTAGAGTAATTTGTTGGCCGTCTGAAATTTACCGAGGTTCTAGGAAACGTTTGTTTGAAAGTTTTATTTTTAATATAATTTGTCCATTTTTTTTACATGTTTCCTAGATAAAGAGTATACCTCGGTAGGTGCAAGGGGAATTGAATTAGATATATTTGTGTATTGTAATGCATCTTTAGCCGCCCTGTCAGCTTCTTCATTTCCTGATATATCTACATGTGCTGGACACCATTCCATTGTGACCTGTAATCCTAAGTCAAGGCACTGGTTATATTGAGATCAGATTTTTGCCAAAAGATCAGGCCTTGATCTGCTATTATTGTTTTTAATTGATGTTAAAGCTGAAAGAGAATCCGAAAGGATAGCAGTTTTTGTTGGTTTATTTTCTAGTATCCAGCACATAGATTTTTGAATCGCGACCAGTTCAGCTGTGTATATTGACAAATTGTTGCTGAGTCTCTCAGAATACTGTATCTGAAGGGACGGAATGACATATGCAGCTGCAACTTTCCCGTCCTCGGGATTTTTACTACCATCAGTGTACATTTGTGTATGTTCAGCATAATGCCGTTCAATATGGTTTGCCGTAATGGATTTATAAGTGCTGGCAAATCATTTTTATTGAACTCGGCGGTTAGAGATAACCTAATATCAGGATTTTTGAGTGTCCAGGGCGATTGTAATTTAGGTCTAAAATCTGCTAGACTGACATTATTGAGAACGTACTCCTCCACCAAGTCCTGTGTATGAGCCCCGAAAGGAAGCGAAAAATGGGCTTTTTTTGTATATTTTGACTTGATGTAGTACCCGGTCCCAATGAGCTTGTTCACAGGGTTCCCCTCCTTCTTAGTTTGAGCCCTGGCCCAGTACTTGACTGACTGTTCTTCCCGTCTCAGCTTAAGTGGGATGATCCCCGCCTCCGTTTCCAATATATGGCCCGGTGTGGAATGGAGCGCTCTGAGGGCTAACTTAAGGGCCTTATTTTGAATGATATCTAATTTTTTAAGTATAGAAGGGGGTGCATAAGAATAGATTTGAGCCCCATAGTCTATTTTTGGACGTATGAGAGACTTATATAAAAGTAAGAGGCTATTTTTATCAGAGCCAAAATCTGTACCTCTTAGCATTCTCATCAAATTTAAGTCTTTCTCACACCTGATCATGATGTCCTTTATGTGACAGTGAAAATTTAGTTTCCTATCTAAAAGCATGCCTAAAAAATTTATGATTTTTTTTAATATGATCGGTGTGCCACCTAAGTGTACGTCCAAGCTGTGCTGATTTGAGTTTCCAAAAATAATACCCACTGTTTTAGTCTGACTAATTTTAAACCCCCATTCTTTGGCCCATCCCCATATTAGGTCAAGTCCTGTTTGAGCTCTAATTTGTAACAGGTGAAAGTTGACCCCTTTTAGCCATGTGCCAGAATCATCAGCAAATTGACTGGTAACCATGCCTGTCCCCTCTAGTGTAGCAGGCAAATCATTTATTAATATTGAAAAGAGTAGAGGGGATAATATAGCCCCTTGTGGGGTTCCTCTTTCTGTTGATTCAGGATCTGAGAGGGACCCCCCTACTTTAACTTGAATTTTGCGCCCCTCTAGGAAGTTCCCCAGATATAGGTAGCAGTTTCCTGTTATACCATGTTCTTTAAGTTTAAATAAGACGCCTGTGTGCCAGGTTAAATCAAAAGCTGCTTGTAGGTCTAAAAAAATGGCTAGGACTGAGTGTCCCCTATTTTTTGCTGAATTTACGTCATGTTGCAGACGTGCGAGCTGGTCCAAAGTGCTCCTCCCCTTTTTAAAGCCAGATTGAAAGGGGTTAATTATATTTTTTTATCCAAGCAGATGTTCTAATCTTGCCTTTACCATCCCCTCCATTAATTTGCCAGGATGGGAGGTAAGGCTAATTGGTCTATATGATTGAGGTTCATTTGGGTTTTTCCCTTGTTTTAATAATGGGATAACACAAGCCTGCTTCCACGCTGTTGGGTATACACCACCATTCTACACCTGGTCATACAGTTCAAGCCATAATTCCAGTGCTGAACCGGGCATATGCTTGAACATTTGATATGACAAATTATCCAGTCCCGAGGCGGAATTCTTCCTGCTTTCTATTATTGATCTTAATTCAAAAATTGAGAAGCTATTATTCAATGATGACCTGTTGATTTCTGGGGTATCTAAATGATTTTTATACAGTGATTCAAATTTGTTTTGGTAATTTAAACTATCAATGTCTACATGTGATTCACTGCTAGCTTTAGAGTAGTGCTTAACTAAAAAGTTAGCTTTTTCTACTTCTGTGACCGCTAAAGCTGTATTTTTTTTAAGTAATGGAATTGGGCGATGCAAATTTCCTTTAATTCTGCGGATTTTAGTCCAAAAGTCTTTAGAGTTTGAGTCTTTATGTATGCAATTCTCGCAGAATTCTTCCCTGCTTTTTAGCGTTGAAGATGACATTTTTTGCTTCTCGTTCGGCTTCCTTGTAATCATATAGATTACCTAGACAAGGGTGCCGCTTTAGTTTATTTAATGTTTTTTTCCGCCCATTTATAGCATTTTGGCAGGTTTCATTCCACCACGGGACATTTTTGCCTTTTTTTTGTTTTGGATTGGAGACGGGAATACATTGTTGTGCAATCAGTAGGAATCTCTCAGATAAGTTTTTATTAAAAATATTGACATCATCAGAGTGGACCTCATCTAGGGTTATCTCACTGCATTTACTATAAAATAGATCCCAGTCTGCTTTTTCAAATTTAAATTTTGGATTTATATCATTTTTCTCTGGCATTTTTGAATTTTGATTTTTTATTGTTGTGCAGATTGGGTAGTGGTCCGATCCCAAATTGTCATCATGTACCCACCAGGTTGAAATAGCCGAAAATTTGGGACTAGTAAAAGTTAGATCAATACAGGAGCCCTTGCCTGAGCCCTGGTCTACTCTGGTTATGGAACCGTCATTGAGTAGAACTTTATTACTTTTGCCCGCCCATTCCAAAACATCCCTCCCTTGACGGTTCGCGTATGGAGATCCCCACGTGGGGTGGTGTGCCTTGAAATCTCCATGTATAATACAGTCCCTAAGTTCATCCTCGGCGTTTAGAGATGAACTTATATGGTCTAAAGCCTCCAGATCACACCCCCTGGAGTATTAATTAATGAGAATGAAGCGGGATCTCCCTAGATGAACTCTAAACACTTGAGATTCAAGTGCATAGTTCCCCAGATGGTCTTGGGGATCATCCACTCTGATTTCCTCATAATCAATATTGTATTTAAAATAAACTACCAAGCCTCCACACGTATTATTACGTGTGTTTTTAAAATATTTGTATTCGGCATGGTAGCCAGGGATCTTCCTCTCCTGATTATTTTCAAGTTTGGTTTCTTGCACACAGAAGATATCAACATTAGGGTTTAAATCTAATAGTACCTTAATCTCTGTGTGCCTAAGAGAGGTCAATCCCTGTGAATTAAAAGATATAACCGTGAGATCAAAAAAGTAAGCAAGGTAAAGTTATGATTTTAGCAGACTGCATTTCCTCTTAATGTCATTGTAGGGAAGATTTAACAAAATTGCTGGAATAGCTCTATAGTTACGCTCCGGACAAAAGTGTAACAGACGGATGCACGCGCCTAAGCACGCACAAACGGACGGACAGTCGGGCGGGCGGAGACAATTACCACATATTGTTCATAGCAAGGTATTATATAGATATCTATACAAGTCCTTGTTCAAAGGTAGAAATAAGAACTATGTCCAGCTATATTTACTACTGTTAGACACAAACCTCTCCGGTTAAATCGCAGACTCTCCATACTTAACATAAACTGTAGACCTAGTAAGAACAAAATCCCTGATACACACCTGGTAATATTAAAACAAACAAACATGAAATCATGGTCTGTACTGAAATATGGCCTAAACCAGGAATTTTATCACCAGTCATCTTCCCTAAAGACAAATACAATAGTTTTAGAGATGATCGAACGTCCCAAGGTCACGGTGTTCCAAAGTCTGTTTTACCGAAACGGTTCCTTGTTGCAAAATATGCGTTAGCAAACCATTCGCTGCGTCCAGGGCTGCGTTCAGCACCGTTAAACAGCAAACACGTTTAATGCCTGGTTCCCTAAAATTAACACGTACTGCGTGCTAATGTCAGGTTGAACCGGTGTCCAGGTTAGACTAAAATAGATTTCCCGCTTAAAATTACATTAACATATTTTGTGACGTATTAAATGAGTCACGTGATTTTATTTTGATTTCAAGTTGATCCGTCATACTGGTTTGTGCGTTGTAAAAGTTTTCATCTTAGAAAGAGTCCGAATGACGATGTGACAATGTCAAGCAGTATTTAAGTGCAGTCTATTTTGGAATGAGGATTTCGTTTCAAGTTTACCACTTGAACTGAAGCATCGATTTTGTCACGTTTTACAGGATTTGATATACTAAACCATTCAGATTTTATTTATTTATGCTTATAAAAATGCTTTTTATCTATTTTACAAATAATATTATTGTTAAGATATTTACAGCGTTTGTAACCTGATATACTCCCTTTAAGGCATTGGCTCCTGTTCAGAGGCAGGCGTAGCTTGACTGAAAACGACGTGTAGGCACAGTTGAAGGGGGAGGATGTCGGGGGGGGGGGGGGGAGTGGGGGGATACTCCCCCGAATTATTTTTCCAGCTTGGCTGTCGTAGGTGCGTTTATGTCGTATATTTCTTATGTGTTGAGGGGTCTGGTTATCCTTGATATTAACCTTTTAATAACCAAATACATTGATAAAATGATGTTAAATATCTGGATCATATTCAATGATTGGTTGATCAGTTGCATGTTTTCTACCAACGATGGCACGGGTGATATGTGTAGGTGTGTGGGAGATAGGGGAGGAGCTGAATGTTGAACGGGGGATGGTGAACGTTCATCGGATATTGCCCTATACAGCATACAGATTATTTTTTTCACTAATAATTACCCTAGCTGACGTGTAAATCATGTCGTCGTGAAATCAGTATCTTATCTTATTGGTCGAAATCATTCAGATCTCTGGTGCTCGTTGTGCCACCGTGTGTAGTGGAGAACGTGGTCTGGTGGTGGGACATCAGAGGGTTGTTAGTGCAATTACAACCACGGCTATGTGTTGTGTACGCTGTGCCACCGTGTGTTGTGGAGAGTGTCGTCTGGTGGTGGGACATCAGAGGGTTGTAAGTGTGATTACAACCACGGCTATGTGCTGTGTACGTTGTGCCACCGTGTGTAGTGGAGAGCGTGGTCTGGTGGTGGGACATCAGAGGGTTTTTAATGTGATTACAACCACGGCTATTTGTTGTGTACGTTGTCCCAGCGTGTGTAGTGGAGAACGTGGTCTGGCGATGGGACATCAGAGGGTTGTTAGTGTGATTACAACCACGGCTATGTGTTGTGTACGTTGTGCCATCGTGTGTACTGGAGAGCGTGGTCTGGTGGTGTGACATTAGAGGGTAATTCGTGTGATTACAACCACGGCTATGTGTGGTGTACGTTGTGCCACCGTGTGGAGTGGAGAGCGTGGTCTGGTGTTGGGACATCAGAGGGTTATTAGTGTGATTACAACCACGGCTTTGTGTGGTGTACGTTGTGCCACCGTGTGTACTGGAGAGCGTGGTCTGGTGGTGTGACATTAGAGGGTAATTAGTGTGATTACAACCACGGCTATGTGTGGTGTACGTTGTGCCACCTCGTGGAGTAGAGAGCGTGGTCTGGTGGTTTGACATTAGAGGGTTATTTTTGCGATTGAAAACCACGGCTATGTGTGGTTTACGTTGTGCCACCGTGTGTAGTGGAGAGTGTCGTCTGGTGGTGGGACATCAGAGGGATGTTAGTGTGATTACAACCACGGCTATGTGTGGTGTACGTTGTGCCACAGTGTGTAGTGGAGAGCGTGGTCTGGTGGCGGGACATCAGAGGGTTGCTAGTGTGATTACAACCACGGCTATGTGTGGTTTACGTTGTGCCACCGTGTGTAGTTGAGAGTGTCGTCTGGTGGTGGGACTTCAGAGGGTTGTTAGTGTGATTACAACCACGGCTATGTGTTGTGTACGTTGTGCCATCGTGTGTAGTGGAGAACGTGGTCTGGTGGCGGGACATCAGAGGGTTGTTAGTGTGATTACAACCACGGCTATGTGTTGTGTACGTTGTCCCACCGTGTGTAGTGGAGAGCGTGGTCTGGTGGCGGGACATCAGAGGGTTGTTAGTGTGATTACAACCACGGCTATGTGTGGTGTACGTTGTGCCACCGTGTGAAGTGGAGAGCGTGGTCTGGTGGCGGGACATCAGAGGGTTGCTAGTGTGATTACAACCACGGCTATGTGTGGTTTACGTTGTGCCACCGTGTGTAGAGGAGAGTGTCGTCTGGTGGTGGGACATCAGAGGGTTGTTAGTGTGATTACAACCACGGCTATGTATTGTGTACGTTGTCCCACCGTGTGTAGTGGAGTTCGTGGTCTGGTGGCGGGACATCAGAGGGTTGTAAGAGTGATTACAACCACGGCTATGTGTTGTGTACGTTGTGCCACCGTGTGTAGTGGAGTTCGTGGTCTGGTGGTGGGACATCAGAGGGTTGTAAGAGTGATTACAACCACGGCTATGTGTTGTGTACGTTGTGCCACCGTGTGAAGTGGAGAGCGTGGTCTGGTGGTGTGACATCAGAGGGTAATTAGTGTGATATCAACCACGGCTATGTGTTGTGTACGCTGTGCCACCGTGTGTAGTGGAGAGCGTGGTCTGGTTGTGGGACATCAGAGGGTTGTTAGTGCGATTACAACCGCGGCTATGTGTTGTGCACGTTGTGCCACCGTGTGTAGTGGAGAGCGTGGTCTGGTGTTGGGACATCAGAGGGTTGTTAGTGCGATTACAACCACGGCTATGTGTGGTAAACGTGTAGCCACCGTGTGTAGTGGAGAGCGTGGTCTGGTGGCGGGACATCAGAGGGTAGTAAGTGTTATTACAACCACGGCTATGTGTTGTGTACGTTGTGCCACCGTGTGTGGTGGAGAGCATGGTCTGGTGGTGTGACATCAGAGGGTAATTAGTGTGATTACAACCATGGCTATGTGTGGTGTACGTTGTGCCACCGTGTGTAGTGGAGAGCGTGGTATGGTGGTGTGACATCAGAGGGTAGTTATTGTGATTATAACCACGGCTGTGTGGGGTTTACGTTGTGCCACCGTGTGTAGTGGAGAGCGTGGTATGGTGGTGGGACATCAGAGGGTAGTTAGTGTGATTACAACCACGGTTATGTGTTGTGTACGTTGTGCCACTGTGTGTAGTGGAGAGCGTGATGTGGTGGTTGGACATCAGAGGGTAGTTAGTGTGATTACAACCACGGCTATGTGTTGTGTACGTTGTGCCACCGTGTGTGGTGGAGAGCATGGTCTGGTGGTGTGACATCAGAGGGTAATTAGTGTGATTACAACCATGGCTATGTGTGGTGTACGTTGTGCCACCGTGTGTAGTGGAGAGCGTGGTATGGTGGTGGGACATCAGAGGGTTGTTAGTGTGATTACAACCACGGCTATGTGTGGCTATGTGTGGTGTACGTTGTGCCACCGTGTGAAGTGGAGAGTGTGGTCTGGTGGTGGGACATCAGAGGGTAGTTAGTGTGATTACAACCACGGTAATGTGTTGTGTTTTGAACAACGCAGGCGTATTAGAGGTTATATCTTAATTATTATGTCTGTCATCTTTTCATTTCGGTTGATTACTGATTTCTATCCTATTTGATGTTACAACTGCCATCTTGATTCTAATGTTATTTGTATATTGAAACTAATGTTGCCAGAACTTGCGGCCCAACCAGGTTGCTTATTATGCGAATTATGCGATAACATACATATATAAGTTTTTCCTTCTCACATCTTTCGTTTCTTGTTGACCTTTGCTGATTTCCGGTTTAAAATTGTCATGTCGCTTAGAACCCTGACAAGTCAAATATCGGATTTAAAGCGAGAAATTATTACACGTAATCCGTGATTATTCATGCGTTTGTCATCATCGGTTCTACTTTTTTGTTACATCTTACAGTGACGTTTTTGACGTTTCGTGACATGTTTTTGTATATTATCAAAACCTTTTTCTTTTTGAAGATTTTTTTTATTTTGTATTCAAAAAGAGTAAAATTACTGATATAATGATATATGTCTTAAATCTCTTTTCATTTTTTTCGATGCATGACGATATTTTAAAATTGACAAGTACGAGATATTTGAGGTTTAGTACTTGATGTTTCTAATCTATACGAAAATGACATATTTATTTGTCGAGTTTTCGTGTTGGCCATTTGTAAAATTTACTTTGTGGAATTAGAGTGATCTTTAAAGTCTGTGTAAACATGGTTTCATTTCAAGAGTTTGAACGTGCTTCTGCCATTCGGTTGTACAGCAAAAGTGCTTCTGCCATTCGGTTGTACAGCAAAAGTGCTTCTGCCATTCTGTTGTACAGCAAAAGTGTTTCGTCTATATTTGAAGGCTTCACGAGTTTTTCTTGTAACATTATCAAGTTAAAAAGACTTTCCAACTGTAAGACACACCTTTGCCACCATAATAATGCACCATTCGATTCAGATCTTCGGGATTTATATCCGCTTTATAATTCACGGTTCCTGAAACAGAAATAAAAAGATCACTCATACAAACCTTAAAGAAATACATAATACATATAAATGATATATATTGTAGCCATGCAAACCAGCGCTACTTAGCCATTCTTAAGTCAAACTACATCACAGTGTGATAAAGTGCAACCACAGGGTACATATTTCATATTCTCACATTTTGAGACAACTCGTCCCAATACTTAGTGAGCTCGTCCCACTAAAAGACAAGTCGTCCAATTCTCTCCAAAAAAAGTAAAACCATTTAGTCGCCCTTTACGGTGAACCCCGATTTACACAGTAGTAGATATTTTTGTCCCATTAGGTGACACTCAGCCACATGGGGTGATGATGATATATTTATTTTAAAAGCTTACTGTACACTATACAGGGCTTTCCTAGTTTGATAGACTTTTTTTATATTACGAAATATGCCCACACAGTATCAATTATATTTCTTTTACTTTAAACACACACACACACACACACACACACACACACACACACACACACTTCTTTAACAAATCATTTTACCAAATTAGAAGTACATTTTATGTAGAAAGATGAAGAAGTAAGTTCAGTATCTATGGGTAGCAAAATCTGATATGGACATTTGAATATTTTTTATTGTTTACTTTAAAAATGGCCTAAAAATGAGAGAATGGTCACAAAATATAGCTGTACGCGTAAAAAGTGCAGTACTTAGTAACTGTATTTCGAGACCCACTTACTTGTGCAATCCGCCATTGGACAACATCTGATATAGACCTGCATTTCGAGACTCATTTACTGTTGCAATCCGCATTTGTGCATCAACTTATAGCTCAGTCATTTCAAATGTTCGAGGGGATATTCCAATTTTGCCCTAAGAAGTCTGGTTAAAAATGTTAAAAATGCGGAATATTGAGCCACATCATCGCCTACCGCCCCGACTCATATTCCTATGGTGATAAATATGTCTTCTTTTCGAGACCTCTTTCTTAAAAAAAAATACATTGCATTGTATCAACACAAGCAAAGTTTATTTTTAATTTCGTGCGCTTTATTATTCGTCCATAAAACACAATTGAATAACTAAATTGTAGTTTTACTCCACATAATTAATATTTTATATTTCCCATCTCCGATCTCCCCTCTGTGCATAACGTATATATTTTTGTTTCCTTAACGTATTTATTTTGTTTGCATGCCATATCGTAGTCATTTTACCATATTCATTTATCGAGGGTGTATATATTTTACTTAAACGTAATACTATATATATTTACAACGTATATATTTATGTCACAGAATAAAGTCACGTTTGCCGCCTGAAACAATCGGCCTAAATGAACTATAAAGATTAACTGCATTTCATTTCCCAATGAAAAACATTTGCAGCTTGGCGGAGCTGAAAAACACCAGTTTGCATTTCATTGGGTGCACGATTACGCCCCCTAGTCAGCGGATGATTACCTCTTTACGTTTAAATCACGTTGAAATGGGAGATATCGAACGACTATGAGCGAATTAGTGGTTCAGTGGTTAATGCCTCGGACTGCGAACCCAGGGGTCGCAGGTTCGGCCCCCGCTCCTCCAACTAAAAATACTAATCAGACTTTCGGATGAGACTTTAACAAAAATCGAGGTCCCGTGTATCGATGCTTAACAACAGTCATGTAAAAGAACCAGGGATGCTACAAAAGGGTCTTCTGTATCCCTGCACTATCCTCCAAAAATCTAAATTTACTAATACTCTACTGGAGGTGCCGCCCATATGGGATACCGGTGGCGACGATAAATAAAATTATTATCATCGATATCGAACTATTCAACCGGTGCATCGGGAGAGTAGATTTTGTTTTCCTGGTGAGACGTCACGTAGCCGTTAGGTTCCGTAAGTTGCCATACAAATGCGTGCGTTTATTCAGTATGTTGACAACGTCGTCGTTACATTCATAACATTGGTTTGTGGTTTATTGCGTATAATTTGCTTTTTAAATATCTAAATGGCAAAAATAACGAAATAGTTTTATCTA
>JAPMAH010000026.1:2410349-2441681 GCA_029582155.1 Panopea generosa | reverse complement strand
AATAGGACAGAGAAAGAAGAAAAAAAATGGGGATTCATACTCTATATGTATAAATTCGTTCTATTTAAAAAGTCGCGCAATTTTATAATTATAAAGTTTAGCTTTAAATCATACAATGATGGCTCCACATTTAAACTATAACCAAGTCTCATTTTTAACTCTCGAACGGATCTTGTGATATTCAAAGTTTGGACTTTTAATAGCAGAAATGTGTAAAAAAATAGTTATACTTCGTTAAAGAAACATTCAAAGGAAATCAATGAAGTTTTGCTAATAATTCGAGGATGGTCGCTAATACCGAAACATTGTTTAATCTGCCGTCCTTGTCAAAGGAGAATGAAACTAAATAACTGTTCGTTTCCGTAGAATTTATATGTTGTAGTTTTATTCGTTTATTAGGCCAAACATGTCCCATGTACATTTATTTTAATTATGCACATATATATGTCATTGATAAATGGCAAGTGATAATATGCATGATATTTTACATATAAATATGTAAATAAGTCTATTTGATAATGTTTAACTCTGTAATATAAGTTTATAAATGTACATTGTGTTCACGATGATAAGCGCCATTTGTTATGCTTCGGTACATTTTTCAAACTTTAACAAAATTTGGACCATGTAATTAATATGTAATAATGGAAATAGAAATATCACTGACACTTTGTTTTGTTGAGTTTAGTCATGAGGGTAAGGAAATAAACAAAACCCCTCACACCCTCCAGTAACGGCTTAAGCGATATTGTAATACCAAGGAACAATAAATAAGCTCAGTCAATTATTTCAAGGAATCGGGAATTGTCAAAGTATTGGGCGACTTCTTACAGCCGCCATACAAGCACGTAAAACTGATGTTGTGACTTTTGAAAAAAATGCTTGGATATTGTGGATGAATATATTATTTCGGAAGTCTACTTTCACTTTTGTCAACAGTGTACACGTTGAACAGAAATAAAATCTCTTATATGACACATAACCACTACTTTTTTAATCATATTTTGGTAGTGCAGAGGTTGACAAACAAAAGAATGTAAGTTTCGCTTCTGTCATTTGGGTCTCTCTATGAATGGCAAGCCTTCAAACTGTTTTATTTACTATAGAATAAAGAACAAAAATCAACGGTGGGCTAACACCTTAACAAAATAATAACAATTTGTCAAAGTACAGGGCGACTTTTTAAGGCCGCCATACAGTACACACAATAAACCAGTACTTCCTGTTGTTTTTATACACGTGGTTGGGCAGTGAGGTAAGATAATCCCATTATTTTCAGATGTAAGCGTGTATACATGCTATTATTGTATGGGATTAAATCTGAGTATCAGATAAAACGAATGCCATATGAAACTGGCATATTGTCGGACATAAACATTGGTGTCTATAAAAATGAAATGCATGACATTTGTCAACAGTTGACAAACGTGCAAGAGACCGACATATTATACTAGTATGCCATTTATTATAAAGCCTTTGAAATGTATTGAATATGCAAATAGAGTGACATGTAAACCCTTTCCGTCTAACCACTTTCCGTCCTGGATAAAAGCAGTCACAGTTAGAATGGTCTCATTTAGTCGCGCAATATATTTAATTGTTCTCCTATAAGGTGTGTTTACGAAAATAGGAATCTGTTCGATAACCCTCGTAATCAGGATGCGGGCAGTAGCAGAAGCACTTCGTAGTCGGCTAGAAGCCCTGAGGGTCAGCTGTAAAAAACAAACATAATGGACTTAAACTACATTTGATTTTACAAACACATCAACTAACAGCTGTCAGGAGACCGTGCACATAACACTTGGAAGTTTGTCTTTTTTATCTCAAACGTGTGTTCTTGTGTACTTTTATTTTTTTCCTCTTTATGTAAGTCCGTCTTTGTGTGCGTTGGATTAATAATTAGATCAGCGATTTACATTCTGTTCATCACGCAGTAATCACACTTAAACAGCCAATTCTTTAACGGATTCATTTAGGTGTGTTGAATCACCTATTTATCCAATGCTTCTACCCAGACAATAGATGAACGTGAACTGGAAAACACACATCATATTAATTATAATGTAACTTCTGATTTAGGTTGTAAACCCCTGAATAGTGAAGAAAATATTTACATGCAAACCACTCTTGAAAATAAGTCTTAAAAGAATGTTTCAATATATCTGTCAATTTGCTTGATGGAAGATTTCCAGTGGACAATATATCACTGATACTTTTCACTATGAAACAATTTAGTTTTGTGGATTTTCGGACACATCCTACTCGAATGAGTCGAAACGATTTTGGAAAACGGGTTATAAACTATACCATGCCAAGTTTTTGTACTTTAGGGGTGGTCCAAAGAATATTGGTAACGTCGATAATGGTGACCAACGAGGACAATTAAAGTCATAAAATTCAATCATCAACTTTGCAGTTCCCAGCTTGAATATTATAAGTAGCTTTGAAATGTGTGATTTAAAAATACCTAAACGAATTCCAACAGGTGTTATGTCTCCAATACTAGGATCTCTTTCAAATGTTGATGATAAAAACAAGTATATGCTGTGTGCCGACGGAAAAAAAGTAACAGCTCGAGTAGATAAAGTTGGGGGAGATGTTGACATGCTCGGTTTTGAACGAAAGTCGTTACATATATCGCCTTTTATACTGAATTTGTCTGAAAATATACCATATGTATTTTAATCATCTTTCTAAGGATAGCCGTTACGTCAGAGTAATAACAACAACATTATTTCCATGACGTTTGGCTCCCAATGACAACAGGGTCAAGGTAAAAATTATGTTTAAAGTGAATTGTTTGAGCAGGCAATATGTGGGAAGATAATCAGTTGTAACTTCTGGTACATTATTTCAGTATGTGCCTTAGAATGTCAATTTCCTCGTAATTTGTGTGTTATACACGCATTACAAAGAAAGGATATTTTGTTATGACGGCCATCATCGAGAGTCCCTTTGACTGAGATTGTTTTCTGTCCCACTTGGGTAAGCCTACGTATGATATCCTCGGCTCTTTACAGCTAAAGGAAAGATTAATATAACAATGCTTAATATCTAGCTTCAATTTATGCCGTCGAGGTTCGATGGACGAAAAGTACAATGTAAGAAGTGTACATGTATAACACGAAGAATAGGTAGCCTAATGGTCATCGGGTCTGAAACAGATGCGATATGTCGCACAACATAGTGAGGTGGATATTAATGTTCTAAAACGAAAAAAGACCAAACACTTCATTTGTTTAGTATTAACAACAATGTAACTTAAAAACTGAATAAAAAAACCCTCAAATAGTTGGATAGTATTATTATTTCATGTTATTATTTAACCGCTAATTGACACAATGACTTGACTTATGTAGTGTACACTATACGAGGCACCTACTTATGCTACGTACTAAGCAACTTTATAACCCTTATAACGTCAATGTGTATGTTTTTACAGATATAACTTGGTTTATTAACACATCAAAAAAATGTTAACTCCATAAAATAGTTTCAGAAATGCCTCTGAAGCAATAAATATAGCTATAAATGACGTGTTTTCAATCTGAAAGTGGTTCAAGCCGTTACTTTTTCTCGAATTTTTGAAGAAACGACCGTGTTCCCACTCAAAAAACACATGCCCGCTTGAAACTTTAATACAATGCCGCTCGTATCGGCTATATCTTTGGTTTGTAAACGAAATATTAATATGAAAATAATGGGATTTTCTAACCTCACTGCCCAACCACGTGTATAAAAACAACAGGAAGTACCGGTGTATTGTGTGTAGTTGACACCGAACATACGACGAAGTAGCCATTTATGTAACGTATACGTTGGGCGGGATGGGCACGTAAAACTGATGTTGAGACTTGGTTCTATTTGGTCAGCTCATGAGCGGTAATGAACTCATTCAAACCCTTAAAACCGACTTAAGCGTTATTCATTATATTATCAAGCAACATTGAAAGAACTCAATGATTCCAAGGAAGGAGAAATACAGGGATACTTTATTTTCAGTCGATGCTCAGCACGTAAGATAGTGCGACATATTGCACGTCTCTAGGGAGCCTTTTAAAGATTTTTATTTTGCGTCTCCCAAGACGTGCAACCGCGGAAGCCGATTTTACCAACTGGAAGTTCCAAACGGAATCTGTTGGGAAGGTTTCACGACTTTAAAATCCAAACAATTTACATATTATGAATGAGAATTAAAAAAATAACATTAAATACATTGATCCGTGATAAAATTATATGCAGTGCACACTAAGTATACCGATAAACCGATCTCAAACACGAGAGGGATCCCATTTCAGGTGACTATGTAGTGTCCGCCATTATCATCTGACATCGAGTGTTCCGAATGAATCATCACCATGTTGTATAACAACAGATGCCTTTATATTATGAAATCGAAGAATGCACGGTGCCGGTCTATTTTTGTTTAGTTTTAATCGAACTGTTTATATTAATTTTACGGTGTTTTTTTTGTAATATTTGTTAGTATAAGTTATATATGATATGATAAGTTCTGTGTTTAATAACTTTAAATTTTATAAAGGAAAACAATAGAAAAATGCAATATATAGACAGATACTGATAGGCTAATATCAGTGCAACATACATGGCTGAAATTTCGGATGACACTTTTAGTATATCTTTAAAATCTTTTAAACTTTTGTCTGGATTTAACAAGTTTGGTACCAAAGATGATAAAGTTTTTGTCTATATCCAATTATTTTTCTTCCGTTTTTAAAGTATTACGGGTTAAAAACAAAATAAAACTGGCTTTTTACGATTTTGTTTTATTTTAACAAAAACGGTATTGTGTAGTTATAACAAAAACATTTTAACAAACATGAGAGATTTTTTCGATGGATGGCAAAAATAATGCATAGATATTTAACTTTTTTTGCTATTTCCTACTTTAAAAATGAACTAAAATGAGAAAATGGTCACACAAAATAAATGTAAGCATAATTTGAAATGCTTCTGTTTTTCTTTTTTTTTTTGCATTTAAGAAAAAGAAAAGTTTACTATCCAAAGTCCTTCCTTTCGATACCAAAAGGACAAGCATATTTTGTTAGAGTCAGTGGGAAGTCGAGTGCCAAATGTGCCATCAAAATTTAGACAAAGAAATGCAATCACTTATCTCTGTTTATGGGTCTCTGATATAGGATATATATTACTCTTCGAAGTATTTAATAAGCGATATATTACACTGAATTGCACTACTGCCCAAACCATGCTGATGATATACATTTAAGCCAACAGTTGCTCTATGTTGGGCAAGTCGGTTGGGTGTTATAAAAAAAATGCTTACCTACCAAATCGATTTTTTAAAGAGGGTCGGGTTTTGATAAACAATGTGTAATTATTTATTATTCTGGTCGAGTCGTATTGTAAAGTATCAAGTTCGATGCCGTAGTCACTTTTGCGGCAGAATATTGAATTATTCTCTGACTGCCGGAACAAGTTATTTGTAATAGCAAGGGCGACTTTTTCAGAAAAAAAGGTTAAACACTGGGACATAATATCGACGAGTTTGTTGTAATCTTTTGGATGAATTCAGGCTTCATAACCCTCTTCGGTAAAACGTATGGGTCACTATAAAATGCATATTTTACATTAAAACCATATATACCTACCATAAGTTCCCAAAGATAGTTGTTTACACGATTTTAATATTCTCTTTCTCTTTTACATGTTCATGTAAATAGACAATATTTAACTTTTACTGACAGAAGTCGCCTTAAAATGACAAATATAGCCTTATTTATTTTACCTTGATTGAGAAACGAAGAATTCTTGCGTAGATCCAGTACTAAGCTTATACGGACAAAGTGTCTTGCTTAAGGACACAACAGACCCAACTCTGTACGGAAGTCCCCATAATGTTCATTTGGTAACTCCCATAACAACAAAAACGACAGTACAAGAATAAATGTTGTATTATCTATGCATGTGTTCATAAGTCATGATTACTCTTTAGTATATTCTATGTTGTAGTTACTTCCCTTTACTTAGAATAAGAACTACTCTTATAATTTGCCTCTATAATTACATGCGTTTCCATACCATGAATCACTTGCTACTTTGATACTGAGCATTAAACATCTTAGTTAGAGCACACGCCTTGTGTCGTTCATTTTAGTTCCATTACTTCAATAGTATTATTATGTGTTCCTGTGTATACCGCAAACACAACATGGTGTCAGAAGTTACAGTTTGAATCTGTGACATTTGTGCATTATTATTTTGGATTAATCACAAATTTATCAACATTCATAAATTGAAATTACAATGGAACTTAACGGTGTACCAACACCAAAAGTGGACTGGACTTCCATAAACTTGCCTGAAGCATGGCCAACAATATAAAGATCATGTAGATCTTATCTTGAACGGTCCTTTAAAGGATAAAGACGAAGAAACGAAATGCACATACTTACTTTTATGGATTGGTCAGAAAGGACGAGATATCCATAAATCGTGGAATTTAACCGCAGAGGATAATAAGAAGCTGGACACATTGTTCAAGAAATTTGGGGAATACGTCCAACCCAAACTTAACTCTGTATTTAAACGTTTTCAGTTTAACAAAATATGCCAAGGTGAATTGTCTATTGAAGAAACAGAAACGGACACACCCATTATGCCCAGCTAAAGGCAAACAGTGCTTATTTTGTAAAAAATGGAATCACTTTCAAACTGTGTGCTGTGCCAAAACGAAACGTCATGTTCATGGCATTAGGAACAACGGGGAGTATAGTGAAAGTGACAGTGATGATGTTCACGTGGATGTTATTAATTCAAAGGACAATCAGGTATTTGCTGATATTCAGGCTGGTCCCAAACATACACCAATTCCTTTCAAATTAGACACTGGTGCCAGTTGCAACATTTTGACAGAAAAAATTGGCAAACACTCAACATAAAAGCCCGCCTAAAGAAAGCTAATTGCAAGCTAACCGCATACAATGGTGCAAACTTGAATGTACTTGGTAGTATCACATTAACATGTAGATACAAGTCACACTCGGAAGAAGTTGATTTTTATGTCGTTCGTACAGATAGGTCACCAATCCTAGGTCTCCAAACCTGCATTGAATTTAATTTGATTAAGATTGTGATGTCTGTAGATATTCCCAGTACACCCCTCACTAAGAATACCGTTTTGACACAATACAATGCACTCTTTCGTGGTATTGGTCGTCTTCCTGGGAAATGTTCTATCAAAGTAGATACACATTGTACGCCTGTAGTACATCCTCCCAGACGTGTCCCTGTAGCCATTCAGGACAAAGTTCGCAAGAAACTAGAAAATATGGAAAAGGCTGGTATCATAGCCAAGGTTAACACTCCAACACAATGGGTCAATTCAATGGTAGTAGTTAACAAGCCAGGTTCAGACAAGGTTCGAATCTGCATAGATCCTAAAGACCTTAACAAAGCTATCTTAAGACCACATTACCCAATGAAAACCCTGGATGATATCCTACCCCAGCTCTCAACTGCTAAGGTTCTCACAAAGCTTGACTGTACATTAGGCTACTGGAGTTTATTACTTGACGACAAGTCATCGTACCTTACAACGTTCAATACATTTTTGGGCCGTTACAGATACCTTCGTAATCCCATGGGTCTAAGGTCATAACAGTACATACTGACCATTTACCGCTTCTAGCAGTCATGAAAAAAGCAATCTATGTAGCACCAGCTAGGTTACAGCGTATGATGTTACAACTACAAGGTTATGACTTCGCTTTAGAGCACCGACCAGGAACTCAGATACCCCTGGCTGATACCCTCTTAAGAAAATTTCTACCCAACACATATCCAGAACTGTCCGAAGCAACAAACCTTCATGTACATTTTGTCACAACAAACTTGCCGTATAGTGACAGAAAGTTACACGAGATAAGAGTACACACAGGTCAAGACCCTGAGTTAGTACATCTAAAACAGGTTATCTTGTCAAGTTGGCCGGAAAAGCGCTCAGATTGCCCTACCCAGCTACATGGTTACTGGACTTATAGATATATATATGATACTTAGAATAAGAACTACTCTTATAATTTGCCTCTATAATTACATGCGTTTCCATACCATGAATCACTTGCTACTTTGATACTGAGCATTAAACATCTTAGTTAAAGCACACGCCTTGTGTCGTTCATTTTAGTTCCATTACTTCAATAGTATTATTATGTGTTCCTGTGTATACCACAAACACAACAATAAACAACATGTACATGTCGTCTCAAAGACAATTTCGATCCATCATTAAAATTGTGTTTTCAATAAGCTTACAACTAGGTTGCACGTTTGTGTGTAGTCTCGTGCTCGGCCATTCGCTTTTGTTTTAAAGAAGCTTATGTTAAATGCCTGTTTAACACCTTCGTGACAAGTGGAATTCAGTAAGAATACTAGCGATTTCAACTATATACACAGTGCGTGATCTTGTCGACCTATTTACTGGCTCATATTAAGTGACCTTTACGGTGCCGCGAACCATAGTGACTGTCATAGTCCAGTATTTTCGCATTATGTATGTAGGTAGCTTTTTGTTATTTTTTTTTTTTTTTGTAAATGGACATAATTCTTGACCTCCCCCCTCCCCCCATCACCAAAAAAAAAAAAAAAAACAACAACAAAAAAACAAACAAACAATCTTTCAAGTTAAGATAGCTAATATCTGAGTGAGTAGATAGGAGCACAGCAGACAGTGACTTGGTTTTACACACGTACGTCTCTGCGGCACATAGGTATTTATATGTACGATCTTATGTAGTAATTGTTTGATATCGCACCCAAGATACTCGAACTGCTACTATTTGAATAGTGTTTGAGGTACTTATTTAATATTCTTTTTGTAGAATAATATCAAAATGTAAAAACATTACCCAACAACAAAAAGAGAAATACATGTATCATAGACGGGCCATTGCGTGTATCCGTATTTAAGCAATAACCCTTTTCTAAATTTACAGTCAATAAAACTAGGAATAAGTTAAGTTTTCTGGGGTAATTAAAGTTATGTTTCATATAGAAAATATAGTTATAAAATAACTATAAAAGTGTAAAAGCACCCAATCCTCAAATTATTATTTTAAAAGATGTAATAAATTCTCAGCACGCGTTTATTCGTATTTCAGCTATATTCCATGCCTATAAAAATAAGAGGAAGTTATCTGGGGTAATTATATACTATGTCCGTATTGTTTTTGTTTTCTATTTAAAAAGGTCAAATGTTAAAACATTTTTTAGGCTGATCACCTTAACCCTAATCCATTATCATGTATGTCAAATACCAAATTCCCAAGGACTTATATCAGTGACCTATGATTAAGTATTATTAAGTCACTGCTTGCTATATAGATTGCTAACTGCTTTTAAAAATACACGGTAACTTATTTTGTTTTCTTTGTTCATAACGATTTCATTATATTTAAATTGTAATAACAAAGAATGATTACTATGCCCCAACTTTCAACAAAATATAAACTTCTGTGTGTATTCCGCTTCAACCGTGTGTACATCACATCTTCTCCGTTATACGTTGTTCACGGTGGACAATTATTCATTTCCGTAACGTCAAAATTTCGTTCGCGATTATGATTTTGATGGTTCACCCGGTAAATTGTTAATAATTTCATTGTAACTCAACAAAATGATGTATTTCATTAACACCTTTTGATAAATTAATGTTTCATTGATTTATTTCAACAGTTTGTTTATGTTGTCAAGCCGTATAACAGCGTTAAATGACATACACAGCGAAGCGATGTCGGTGGATTTTTTTCCAGTACATCAATTGGTCTAGCGCAATAATGCGTCATGGACAGAAGATCAGATATCAAAATAATAAAAAAAAGCTGTCCATTCACGCCTTATTTAATCAGGCTACATGTAAGACCGCTGTTGTGATAGTCAATAATATGGTATCTAAACAAAAACATTCATACATATAATAAAATGTACATTTTAGTACACAGTATGATTATATAAAGAACACAGGCTATGTAGATAAGTATAATGAATGAATAGGGTTTTATGGCATACCAACACATTATAGGTTATTCGACGCCAACAAGAAGGAAGATTCAAGGTTCACTCTACATGTACAAAAACAACAAATTAACATACAGATTAAAAAATACATCAACAAATGAATATGCAGAATGAACCTAGAACTTTGATACCTGCAGAACTGCAGAGTTTAAGCAAATTCTATCGTATTACTCAAACTGTCGCTTCTTACGACATGCATGAGCCACAGTGATCCTATTCTTGCCATCACTCATATTGCTCCCTGAAACCACACATGGGTTGGTAATTTAACCGCAATAATGAACATGACAAAAAATTATAAAATGAACATGACACCCATTCTGTGGATTCCTACCCCTCTGCAGAGATCGGCAGTGATTCTATTCTTAGCCGGAACCACACGGGCTTTAGTAGATTAGTATACACATATGAACAGTGCTCTCGTGTTTAATAACATCACGGTGATATCTTTAATGGAAAAAAAACATAATTAACCCTGTAGGTATGTCATATCCAATATGATTTAAATACCTAGAATACTAGTGTTTACTTAATTTAATACAAACTACCTAAATGTGTTGAATCTCCAAGGAGACAAACAACAGTCCAGCACGTATACAAAGAATGCATAAGACAACCATAATGAGGACAATACAAACATTACAAGAAGTGACAGCAGGCGTTTTTGTTTTGGAACGTCAGTAGAAAACCCGCCACTGGGTTAAGCCAAGCCGCCTACAACTTCAACAATTACATAAAAAGAACAGTTATAGCGATTTGAATCAAAGTATAGTCAAATACATTTACTGCTGTTCGTTTTGTTGTTGTTTTAATGGGAGTTAACGCAACATTTCAAATTCATTTTAGCTTACATGTATATATGGCATATCAATTTTTTGTTGTTTGCAAACTTTCTCACATAAAGATTTTTGCATCGATCGGGACTCGAAACAACGACCTTAGCGGTGAGAGATAAGTGATGTTGAGACGGTGCCATATACTGCTCGGCAACGGAGGACACTCCACAGTTCGTAAATATATAATTTATGTATCGGCTTGCTGGTGACTTTCGACTTTCTGTGCATTTTATAACAACAATGGTAATCGATTGATTGATTGAATATTCAGCATCATTTTTATGCCATCGAGGGCTAACAGACGATCAGTTAACCTAACCACTGTTTCCTGGGATTAACCAGTACTCGAGCACACCCCATCTCTGCAAGTAACTGATAACTTTCCCTCTTGAATTAGTGGTAATCGATTTTTATACCGATTTGAACATTATCATCAACCCTTTCGGTTTGTTATATACTTATGGGCTGACCCCAAATGTAACACGTTAACGACAAAGAGCACTTGAACTAATTTAAGGAAATCTGGTTTGGAAATACAATGTCATGCATGATAGACATCTTTACATTTTCTTGTTTTTCTTTCATCTCGGAATGTTCTGGACACAGGCTTCCGACTTAACCATTTTCAAAACTTAATGTAAACAGAGCACTATTAAATTATGCATCACTACTTGATAAGGCAATTCAATAGACACAATAACGTAGCTTATATGCTTATTTTGGTGTAAATTTACAATTCCTGAGTAGAACCAATACCAAGTGTTATTGAGAGACATCAGGTGGGCGAGCTGGGGAAACGGACCCGCAACCTCTGGCGTGAGCTACCAACACACTATTACAATTGATACGGTGCACTTTAATTAGATCATCGATCTAGCATGTTTTCCTATCATACTTTATTCAACTTTGTTTAGAAGAACTATTTCTTAATAGCATTTCAATAGCCACATTCTCATATTTAATGTATAGTTTTTTTCTTTGAGAGCGATGAGATTAACTGTAAAGTATAAAGATAACGATCCCCGATATTAAACACGTGCATTGGCAGTTACTACAACAAATAAACAGTTGT
Organism: Panopea generosa; assembly: GCA_029582155.1. NCBI lineage: Eukaryota > Metazoa > Mollusca > Bivalvia > Adapedonta > Hiatellidae > Panopea > Panopea generosa. The sequence goes on along the minus strand of JAPMAH010000026.1, from coordinate 2,429,717 downwards.
ATAAAACATGTTAGCCAGAAACCGCGTTACCTCTTGTGAATATATTAGTTTTATTTTTTATAATTTAACAAGGGACATAACTGCAAAAAACTTATTCTTACATTTAGATCGCAGTTATTGTTCTAGCACATATTCTCATCTAGTCTGCAGTGTAGCCTTCAAATAGTACAATTAATCGTTTATAAATATTCAGAAATAGTGATTAATGTTATATACCTGGACACAGCGAACACTATATTTATAAAAAGATCAATATCATATCGCAATATAACGATAAATTCCCAGATACCTATATCGATGGAGGGATCAATATATCAGTAAAAATATTACACACTGCATATACTTTCACAAAATAGTAACAAGGACGATGGAAATGTATTCGTAAAGCTTTTGGAGCGAGCTGGACTCGAACCTACGACCTTAGCAGTGAGAGGTAAGTGATCTTGAGTTGGCGCCTAACGTCTCACACACCAATTAATTTTGTACTGTTCTACATATAGAGACATGCACTTCTGGAACACTGGATACATTACCAATGGTTCTAAAAGTGCCTTATTCCCATAGATAGTCCTCTGTTGGTCCAAATATGCAGAAAAAAACATGGGGTTGACCAGGTTGCTTTTTCACAATTTCGATGGTTTGATGGCACCCCTTCATTTTTGACAATTCTGCCCATTTGTTGCAGTGTATCACTACGCATCTTTAAACTGTTATAGCATCATCAAACAGTTCCCAGGGTCACCCAAACTTTGCAGAAATCATGAAAATGTTCCAATGTTCCCATATGCACAAAGAAATATGACATTTTATGCATTTTTAAAGAAAAAATTACCCAACCGCTTTACACAGCTCTAATTTCTTGGGCGTAATAATCTTGCTACCGTCATGCAAGGGAGGTAATTGTTCAGTGAGACCTTGAAGAGTAGATATTGTCATGACATGTGACTGAAATTTTTGTCGAACAAACCTTTACCATTTCTAAATATAAAAGTACGCCTTTTGAATTCATCGCGCAACTGTTTTCGAATTCATGCACCAAAATAAGATGGCGGTCACACATGCATAAATCAGTTTCGGACGACTCGAAAACAGGAAAAACTGCCAAATTTTTTTAGCCATTGTACCTTAATAAAAATAATTCTAGAAAGAGAAATAGTTTGAAAATGTCCTTGTATTGCCTCCTATAGTGTATCTATCTGACTGCATATTCATTTTATTGTATATGCAACATTACATAACTTAAGTGTCAAAATACATGACCATATACGGATAAATAGTTGTTTTTGCTTCGAATAATGCTCCGTTTTGTTGCAAAACGATATATTTGACTTTTTTTATATCTATAACAAACAAATATTAATGTTTGAAGGTGCCCAGCAATAATTTGCATGTCACTGACACTAACCATGCCCCCTTTTTCAATACATGAATGAATAACATACTTTTGTACATGCATTAGATTCATTATCAACTATGAATATATCCCTTACCAATTGAGGTATCTATTAGGCATATATTAAATTCCTATACTATTTTGTTTATTTTATCAATAAAAATAGCAAATGAAAGTAAAGTGTTCATGAAAATCACTTTAAAGCAAGAAAATGAAACGATGAATGAAAATGAGACAAAATATGGATACAGCATATTTGGCTGGACCGATAAGCTCATTGCAAAAAGACGGTTTGCTAAAGCGCATCTCTTTACGACAAATTAAATTAGTTTGAAATAAATATATTAAAGAATATCGCTATAAGAAATATTTGTCGCGAGATGACTCGTTTCTTTACAGATTTTCCAAAACTGGCATAAAAAAATGGGCAGTTAAAATAGAGTTGTTGCAATAATTATATGAAAATTAGAAATTGTCATATTTGAGAATGCTATACTGTTGAATGTGGAGAAAAATATTGTACACATTGAATAACAGACATTGAAAAAACATCATCTTCAATGAGAAAAATCTATATTCTATAGCAAGCATCATGTATTTTTATTTGAAAAAAAAGTAAGAAGAACAACCGAAAGAAATCAGATGATGGTACAAAAGTTTCAAGCACAGGTTAACTAAACGCTGAGAAATTATTACGCGAATCTGTTTCGCGTCATTTCAAAGATGTCGCATTTTACCATTTACCTGAATGTCCAAGAGTAGGTAAATACTGTGTATAAGCCAGACCCAGCCGCATAAATATCAACAATGAGGAGAAAAAAATGACAGTAAAACAAAAATGGCAGTCATACGCCATACCATTAAAATGAAACGCGACAGTTTGGCGGTCGGTATATCGAAAACTGGATACAGAGCTGTTGATAACAAATATCAATGACAAAATAATGAAACAGGAAATTTCTCCATAATTCATGATCAATATAATATTAATTGATAAACAGCGACATAAAAACAATATTGCTCATACGCGACCAACCGTATTGTCAAAAAGCATGCGCTAAAGAGTGGAAACAGTATCGCGACAAATGTTACCATTTTTATGTGGGTGGGGTATGAATTATACATAAATAATGAGTTTCTAACACAAAAAAAAAATGGTTTAACTTACATGAATCATGAAATCTGGATGCAGTGAATGCTCTAGACATGCTTTTGTTGTGATATATTAGCATCACTGTCTCTCTGTGTGACTTTCAAGTGTTTTTAAGTGCAAACTTCTATTCATTTTAGCCAGGATTTTGAGACAGATGGCTAAAATCAAGTCTTATCACATGATGCAGCAAAGCATATTTGCATACATGATCATTTCTTTTTCAGTTAAATAGATGATCTCACTTTTTGTTCCTTCCATTGAATTGAATAAATCCTGATTCCAACATTTCCATGACAAATTTTCAGCTGCTCAGTCTCATTGCCCTATTTGCTTTACTGTTTTAGCTTCAAGTTTGGTTTTGCCTGTGTGACACTTCTCTATTACACTCAAAGTCATCCATTTTTCACAAATAAATACATTTATTTTTCCATTTAGAGGTTTCAAATACAGTATTTCCCATAGAAAGTGACATATTTTCAAAAAGAAAGTAAATCTGAATCACAAAGATGCAGTTTCCTCCCAGCGCCTACCGAAAATGATCTGATTCTTGAACGTCTCACACACCAATTAATTTTGTACTGTTCTACATATAGAGACATGCACTTCTGGAACACTGGATACATTACCAATGGTTCTAAAAGTGCCTTATTCCCATAGATAGTCCTCTGTTGGTCCAAATATGCAGAAAAAAACATGGGGTTGACCAGGTTGCTTTTTCACAATTTCGATGGTTTGATGGCACCCCTTCATTTTTGACAATTCTGCCCATTTGTTGCAGTGTATCACTACGCATCTTTAAACTGTTATAGCATCATCAAACAGTTCCCAGGGTCACCCAAACTTTGCAGAAATCATGAAAATGTTCCAATGTTCCCATATGCACAAAGAAATATGACATTTTATGCATTTTTAAAAAAAAAATTACCCAACCGCTTTACACAGCTCTAATTTCTTGGGCGTAATAATCTTGCTACCGTCATGCAAGGGAGGTAATTGTTCAGTGAGACCCTAATACCACTCGGCCACAGAGGACACTTCATTTAAGTTGGTTAAAAATGCATTTTAAAATTAATGTTTTTCCTTTTTTTTAAGAAACCTATCAATTACCTATAGATAATAAAACAGATATTCATAGAAAGTATGATGTATAATGTATTTCATAAAAGGCTTCTCCCTGGTCTGGTGGTAGAAGGTCCATCTACCATCCATTAGCCTCTCACAGCTTAGATCATGGGTTTGAGCCAAGCTCTGTACAAATAAGTGTTTAAGTTACTTGCAGATGGACAGTTGCTCTACTCATTCTCAGGTATTCCTTTACCAGTAAACATGTTATATACCATATACACATGTATCCAGTAATGCGTGAAAATGACATTATCATGGTTTTACTTAAATATTGGTTCCAAGCAAGAAATGTGCCCACTAACTTGTATAGCAAATTAGAGTTTCACCAATATTTACATAGCTAAGTAAATACTTCAGAAACTTAGCATTCAGAATGTATACCGAGTAACATAAATCTAACTTAAATGTCTACATATACAGTCAAAACTGTGTTAGTCACCTCTATTAAGCAACCACTTGTCTTAAATAGCCACATTTTATGTTAACCATTTATATCATTGTAGTTTTAATCAACCTCAATTAAGCAGCCACCTGCCTTAAGGGGTCATCTTTGCTCTTTCCCTTGAGTGGCTGCTTATGACAGGTTTGACTGTACATTAAACAATACAAGTTTTATGTATATACCAGACATACTTATAAACAAAGATAAGATACTGCAGGTGCTCCTCTATGTTTTGTGTGGCACATTTTGCATTTTCAAAATTTTGCAAACACAACTCATAATGAACCAACCAACAGGTTTTGCTATTAAATGAAAGGGCATGATTGTAATTTTAGGTTGAATGAATGAATTAATGAATGGATGGATGGATGGATGGATGGATGGATGAATGAATGAATGAATGAATGAATGAATGAATGAATGAATGAATGAACGAACGAACGAACGAATGAATGAATGAATAGGGTTTTACGGCGTACCAACACATTATAGGTTATTTGACGCCAATAGGAAGGAAGATTCCAGGTTCACTCTACATGTACAAAAACAACAAATTAACATACAGATTTAAAAAAATACACCAACAAATGAATATGCAGAATGAACCTAGAACCTTGATACCTGCAGAACTGCAAGTTTCAGCAAATTCTATCGTATTACTCAAATTGTCGCTTCTTACGACATGCATGAGCCACAGTGATCCTATTCTTGCCATCACTCATATGGCTCCTTGAAACCACACAGGGGTTGATAATTTAACGACAATAGTGAAAAATGATAAAATGAACATGACACCCATTCGGAGGAATCCTACCCCTCTGCAGAGATCGGCAGTGATTCTATTCTTAGCCGAAACCAATAGGGCTTTTTGGGTTGAAAACTTTTTACTTTTTTTAATTTAAAGTAAGCACTTGTACAGAAAAAAAGATAAAAAAACCCTCCCGATTAAACGTTGATAAAACATCTCACAAAGGATTAATTATTTGATAAATAATCATTCATAATTCATAACCGATTTCTTGTATTTAAATGTAAGTTGTATGTTATTTTAGATGTTTTAAAATGTTTTGATCAAGAAAAATGATTGATTGACTATTTAGCGTCATTTTTATGCCATCAAGGACTTACAGACGATCTGTTTACCTAATCACTGTTTCCTGTAAGGTTAACAAGTACTCAAACACAACCCATCTCCACAAGTAACTGATAACTTTCCCACTTGAATCAGCGTTGAGAGATGAATGATAATGAGACACAATGTCATATATCAATAATCACAGAGACTTCCTGGGTGGGATTGGAACTCACAACCCCTTGATTGGTAGTCAGACACGTTATTGACCGAGCTTATCGGATCCAGCCAAGCAAAATGATCATGAATTAAAGATATTGCGGTTTGAAGTAATAGTTCTCCTAATTTGTTATTTAAGCTGCAGTATACAAACTTTGAAATCAGGTGTACTTTAACAATTTATATACAACTTGCTTGGAATGATAGTTTTGATAAGAATTGCATTCTGCAATGTAAGAACTTTGATTTGTGTTCGTGCGAGAGTTCACAAAATCTCAATAAGTTAGTTGCCTTTTCTTTTCTATATAATTCCAAGATTTAAAGAAATGAAAAATTTTATACTTAATTTTTTTGGGTGATAATTTTGTCACTTTTAGCTGTTTTTTAAAGTAAGAAAATAAGATTGATTGATTGAATATTTAGCGTCATAACCTAACCACTATTTCCTAGGATCCTGGAAGGTTAACCAGTACTCAAGCACACCCAATCTCCACAAGTAACTGATAACTTTCCCACTTGAATTAGCAGTGAGAGACGAATGATAATGAGACAAATGTTGTCTATTGACCATCACGGAGATTGTGGCTGGGCAGGGATTTGAACTCATGAAATAAGAAAAACTTCTTTTAATATTGATATGAAACTTTTGCCGCTCATGGAGAATTTTCTTTTCCATCTTTCTGATATTTCTTTGATTTGTAGTTAAAATTGTTGCTAAAACTAGAACAATGTTTTTTGTTGAATTAAGTCACTGTGTACTTAACCCAAGTTAAGGAAATCATAATGTCTACATAAACATTTAGTTTTTAAGTTTCTGCCTTGTTATGTAAATGTTGGTAAAACACGACCAAGAATCTTCCAGGTAAATGTGTTTTTGAGAGGTCATTGCATTGTTGATCTCTGGTGTCAGTACAGGGCTAACAGTAAATCACTACACCAGTACTAGCCTTGATTGAGAATATAAACAGCTCATTTCAATTAATGAAGGGAGATTACTCATGTCAGGATTTAAAATAACCAAGTTCTACTACATAATATCAACCATTGAAAACATTTAATTAGAAAAGATAATAATGACAAACTATTAGAATATTGGCATAAAATACAATACAATATTTACAACATGACCCAACAATACAGACCTACAAGTATGAAACAACTAACTATGACTGTTCAAGTCTTAACTCTCTTCTGCAGAACTGCATTATTAAACAATGACTACCTGTCTGTTTTTTCTACATATCAACAATTCTCTCTCTCTCAGACGACTCGTATATACATGTTACCCATGTTTGTGTTGATAAGTTCAAAACAAGAACTTGAGAAGCTGTTAAACACTGCATATACATTATAATAAGCTTTCAGACAGTAAGGCAAATTCTTTCTCTCAGACAATTGTATATAACCCATGTTTGTGTTGATAAGCCATTACACAACAACTTTGCATATGCATATATAATTTTTGCCATCAAGATAGGAACAGAGTATAGTTCTTTCTGATAGTTTGTGGTGATAAGCCATATGTTTTTTAACTGACTGCATATTTTAATTTGAAGCTTCAAGTCATATCATTCTGCCATTTTATGATGCATAAAAAATCTTGCAAAATAAAATGTAAAAGTAGTTTGTAACAAGAGACAACTGGTGGTCTCAAAGTTTCAATGAAAAAAAAACAAAGTTGGCCTCCAAACCTCCCCATACAGCCAACCCTTACCACCTCTTTTATTTTGTATATGGGCTATTTCAGGAAAAAATCTCAGGGTGGGGTGGGGGTTGGAACTGGAATTATTTTTTAGGGTACCACCACCAGAATTTTAGTTGAACAGAATAAAAAGTATTTTCTAAAGATATTGTTAGTGACATGTAACTCTTATTTTAACCCTTTACTCCATAGATATGCGTTTTTCCACACAAATCACAGAAGGCCTGTGAAAACAGTGCAGGAAGAGTTCAGATTGCTCATAATAAACATAATTCACCCACCAATTCAAAAGCATTCTATATAAGGTGTCCAAAGGTGTCTATATGAAGTAAAGGGTTAATTAATCTTTCTGCCGATAGAATTCGGACAAAAAGACCACACAAAGATAATTTTGATTAAAATATACCCTCACCCAGCAAAGTTAAAGTGACTATTTTACCCACCACCACCAGTGAAAAAATAGGGTACAGTTCCGACCCCCTCCCCTCCCCCACTGAGGTTTTTATTCTGGAATAACCCATATTAGAAAATTAACTTCTATAAATATGATTTTTGTTATTTATTATTAAGAAATAATTAAAATTCAAAGATCCCTTACTAGGAAGTCCGAATTCCTGACTTAAGTTTATCTTACCAAAATCTGAATTTTCCTGACATTGAAAAGTGTATATTCTCTGACTTTGTCTCATACAGCCTAAATTTAACATGGCCCAATGAGCAGCCTACATGGCAGACACATAAAATATCATCTAGGTACGACCAGTAACTAGCCAGATTAATGTATATAAACAATCAAAACATAAATCTCTTCCATTCAAAAACATTCTGACATTTTATAATGATGTTAAGAAAATCTTTAGAAACAATATAAAATGAAAAAATAGTTTGTAATTAGAGACAACAGATCAATATAATTTTCAATGAAAAAAAAGTTGGCCTCCACCACCCCTACAGCCAACCCTTACCACCTCTTTAATTATGTATAATTAGAAATTAGCTTCTATAATGAATGAATGAATGAATGAATAGGGTTTTACGGCTTACCAACACATTATATGTTATAAGTTTTTTTTACCAAAGCATACATTTCCTGACATTAAAAAATGTACAGATTCTTTGACTTTTTCTAATTGAGCCTAAATCTAACATGGCTCCTTGAGCAGCCTAAATGGCAGTAGAACACATGTAAAATACCATTGTTGTATGACCGATAATTAGCCAGACTGCTAAAAAATAAAAAAAAATAAAAACATAAAGCGCTTCCTTTCAAAATTCTATGCCGACAATGCGGTGTCAGCGTTACACATCTCCTATTTTTCTTAGAAAAAAATTAAGCTAGAAAATGTTGTATTTTCTATGAACCAACAAAAAATGTTACCATCTATTAACACATAATTTGTAAAAACAGATGAGACAAGAAAGAACAATTAATAATCAATTACTCTATTAGCATATTAAATTAGATATATGACAACTCATTGAGCTGAGGTTTAAAAAAGAAAAAGATGAAATTCATTTTGCTATTTTGTCTAGAAAAAACAAAATAAAAGAACGCTACCCTACATGTATGATAATTTATAGCTCAATATTAAAGTTAAATAGTACTGACATTAAATTCAAATGCATTTATATCATTTTAAGAAGAGTATTTAAGAAATAGTGTTATCTAACTATCTTAGACCTAAGTTAATCCAACATAAAATCTTTACAGCTTAAAAAGTCATAACATTTCTGCCATTTCATAATGACTGTATAGAAAATTTCAAAAAAAATAAAATGCAAAAGTAGTTTGTAATGAGAGACAACAGATCAATGAGAGTTTTAATGAAAAAAAAAGTTGGCCTCCAAACCTCCCCATATAGCCAATCCTAACCACCTTTTATTTTGTGCAATTAGAAAAGTAACTTCTATTATAAATATGATTTTTTTATTTATTAAAAAATTATTGAAATTAAAAGATCCCTTTCTGGAATGTCAGAATTCCTGAATTAAGTTCATTTTACCAAATTCAAAATTTCCTGATGTTGAAAAATGTACAAATTCTCTGACTGTCTAATTGAGCCTTAATTTAACATGGCTCTTGAAGCTCCATCAAAAATCTATGCCGACAATGTGGATGTCCGAGTACAATATCTTGTACTTTTCTCTGAAAAAATGGTTTTTGCTTAAAAATGTGTTTTTTTTTCTATAAACTAATAATTACCATCTATAAACACATAATTTGTAAATTTATATAGATGAGAACAATTAATAATCAATAACTAAATTAATATATTCAATTGAAAATTTTAACTGTGTACATTGTATTTAAGCTATAAAGCAATACAGATCTACAAGTACATGTATAAAACAACAATGACTGCTCTCTCTCTCTCTCTCTCTCTCTCTCTCTCTCTCTCTCTCTCTCTCTCATTAACCAATGTTTGTTTTCATAAATTGTAAACACAATTTCCTGACTTAATACACACCTTTACCTACCAATTCCAAAATGAAATTAAATTCATTTTTAATTTTTGTCTGAAAAATAAAAGAACACAAAAATCACCTACAATAAAGTGATATATATATTTGATAGTAGACAAAGAAACATCAAAAACTTTTTAGTTTGTAAAAGCCAGTACTCACTTAATAATAAACCAGATTTTTTAAATTATTAATTGAAAGCATACCAAAAGTGTGGAAACAAAAATTGAAAGCCAACAAATGAGAATAATTTAAATGAAAATTTACCAACTTTTATCTTAAGTAGTCAGGACTTGTATCTATTTCCTCAAAAATGAATTAATAATGTAGTATGGCAAATGTTAGATAAATAGAAAAATAAAATTATGCCCTATCATAATGAAACTTAGAACAAAGAAATTCAAAGTCTTCTATTCTGATACTTGTATAGCTTTAAATATTGGAATTTGAACGTTTCAGACTGGAAACAGACAGAAACCGTACCGAAAAAAAACTTAACCTTGCCTATTACTTGAACGAGTTACTGGCTCTAGTACACTCGGGTTCCGTTATAACGCGGTTCTTGGGGTCCACAAAACGAAACCGCGCTTATCACGTTATAGCGATAATTACCTCGAAAAAAATCGATGTCGGTTATTCACACCTATCGTGCTGTCTGACTCTAAGTAAATGGTATTGTTGGCATTGTAGTATGCTACAACGCGTATTTGGTTACAACAGATACACTTAGATATGTATAAAATTAATACAAAAAAAAAAGAAAAGAAAGAAAAACGTTTTCATGTTTTGATTATTCTAAAATTGGCAGCCATTTCCGTTTAACCCGGAAGGAGAAAAAACGGTGTCTATATAAAAAATCACGCTTCAATTTAAACTTAACGCTGATAGTGTTAAAATATTAAAAATATATATCTGAAGTATTAACAATAAAATAATAAAAATAAGTTTGTGTTTACGATCCGATAAGATACCCGCGATATATTAATACCTGTCAACCACTTCGTTGCTTGATCACGTGATCACTCGATTAAAAACAAAATTTGCATATGGCTTCCGTGTTTGGCGCGTGACAGCATTTATTGAAGCACTCGGGATTATTACAAACTGTTAATAGTCAATGCTGGCATTAATCAATCACTTAAACTATCCTTTAAACAACCATGAGGTAATGGTTGTAATAGTTCGTTATATTCAAGGCTAATTGGTGAGTAGAAGATGAGCGGTTATCAAATCAAAACATGGTGACGATCTATTGTTTGGTTGTCATTTGATCAATAGGGCAGATTTTCAAGTTTTATATCACGACTTTTCCACCCCGCCAAAAAATGGGAGCCAAGCAAAAACCGCGTTATAACAGAATTTGCATTTTATCGGACCGCGTTATAACGGGACCGCAGTGTACACAAAGAACACAAAGAAAGCTTAAGTTATGAGTAAAAATTATCTCTTCATTTTACATCTTTTCACATCTATAAAAAGAAAAGAAAAAATATATTGATCATTTAGTGTTAAAATGTCTCTGAAGGGACCGAGATGACCATCATCCAATTACTGGTAGAAGTAACTCTGTAGGATTGCAGTATTGATACCTCCAAATCTCATCAGAACCTGAAAATAGAAATAAGAAAAATAGTTAACAACTTTCAGAACAAAAGTTCTGCTCTCCTTTTTAGACATAAACTATTAAAATCAGGGTTTTGGAATAATGACATTACAGTTAAACCTGTGTAAGCGGTCACCTCTATTAAGCAGCCACCTGTCTTTACCTCATTTTCTATTTACCATTTCTATGTTTTCAGAGTAAAATAACCAGTATTAAGCAACAACCTGTCTTAAAAGGCCACTTTTGCTCCTTCCCATGACTGGCTGCTTCAGACAGGTTTGACTTTATAATTTTAGTCAATGTGTTACCAGATGAAGTGGATACCTAATGAAATAAGTTATGAGTTCTGTTTATAAAATGGAGTTATCTCCCTTTTATTGATTAAGATAGGGTTTTCAAATGATGACTTTAGTCCACACTTTACTACCTGTCAATATTGGCCTGGGACCATTTGACAAAGGGATTAATATCCTCAGAATCACACACAACTTTAGTGTGACTGGTCTTGCTCATTTTCAACACTTGCCTTTTAAAGTGAATATACCAGATTTAAAAAAAATTAAAATTGGCTAAAAAAACATTTATGACTACATTTACATCACACCTGTATTATACCGATACTCACTGACCCTGAATTGCCAAAGGAATATCTATTTCAAAATGCCAAAATAGGAATCGCATGATTTAATTTAAATTTCAATTTTACCCATAATACAGGTTTACACCTAATAATAACAAGAGGCCCAAGAGGGCCTGAATCACTCTACTGAAAACAAACCACTAGAGGAATTGTTTTTGTTCAAGATCTTGTGGATATTTAACTGCTATCTAAGTCTAGTCAATGAGAAATGGTGTTCCTATTTTGTTCACATGAAAAATTTAACATTTTCCCTATATAACTCTACATAAAAAAGTGATCCCTGTGGCGGCCCCAAATGTGATCCCAGGTAGCTGACTTCAACAACCCTATTCAGGTATATGGCTTGAACATTTAGAGAAAATGATTTTTAAAGTTTCCTTTAAAATATTTTTACAAGCCCTGTGGTGGGAGCATTTGTGGTATTTTTAGAATGGGAACTTCATTTCAAGTTACCACTACAAATCAAATAATGACTTTGTCACATTTTGGTGGTTTTGACATACCCAAACATTAAATTTTGTTTATTAATGGTAATGAAATGCCTTTTATCCATTTTAAAAATATTTTATTTTTATACACATTTATAGCATTTCTCCCTTAAGAGCCGGAGAAGGATCAGGAAATAATCAAAATAAAATGTGTTACCTTACAGCAGATCTGACTTTTCTTTACAATCACAACGAAGCTGGTGTATTGTGTGCGCACACTGTAAGCAGGTGTAATGTTTGTCTCATATATACACACTGCCATCTGTTATCTCCACTGACATCTCACTCTGTCAATGTAGTTTCCTATTCCAAAAGAACAGAACATTTGAACACCTTTATAGCGACATTTTGCAATTTAAAATTCAATTTTTTAACTTTTAAACTACATTATTATCTGAAGTATTTTAGCAGTGCAGCTGACTATCAATCCAGGTGCTGCCAGTTTGAATCCCCACCCAGCCAGTTTCTGTGATGATTGATGCATGATATAGCATTTGATTTGTTTCCCAATACTGGTTCAAATGGGAATGTTATCAGTTATATATGGGTTTGTTCGAGTTATGGTTAACCATACAATTCCATGAATAAGTGGTTAGAGTAACTGATCAGTCTGTTAGCCCTCGATAGAATAAAAATGACGTAGTTGTATAAAATACTCTTAATGTAGTTTACAGTATGTAATATAAATTTTGATACTTAAGTTATATATCAACTACATTAAAAAGAACCAATTCCATATACCAGTACTTATTATTTGACAAGTTTAGAATATAACAAGTTAACATTTTACCATTTTTTCTGTGGAAACACAACAGTCACCAACTTCTGCAGAATAGGGTGTATTCTCATAGTCCCAAAAGTCTGATCTGCTGTAACAGATATGAAAAAATACATAAGCTGATGGTAGACAACAAAAAAAATAAACAGATAACCGACATAAAAGCAGCCATCAGATTGTATTGTAGCCGTGCTATAACAGTTAACAAACCGTCTTTCAATGTTGTACATGTGGTACTGTAAAAGACTCCATTTAATCTGGCTCCCATTTATAAATAAACAGTACATGTAGGTCTGGTTTTCAAGTACATGTATATATTTTTTTTGTGGGATTTAACACCATTGCATGTTATATAATGCACTATTCAGTTTTATGGGTGGAAGAATACTTCAGAATGAATTTGGTAGAATCTCCATCCTTCCACAATTGGCAAACTTTCCCACATAAATGTTTATGAACCAAGTGGAACTCATACCTACAACCTCAGCATTGAGAGACAAGTGTTCATGAGATGGCACCTAAGACCACTCGGCCACGGTGGACCTGTGTGATGTTAATATTTCAATCTTTGAAAAAAAAAACACAGTCATGTTGGTGAACTTTAATTTCCTCTGGCTACAACTTAACTGTATCCATCAACATATACCATATTCCTCTGAATATACACCCCAGGGGGTGATGAATTTCCCAAAAAGGAGTGTTTATTAATTTAGTTGTTTTTTTACAAACAATACTTATACCACTCTTCAAAGAATGAAACTATTTCTTTTTCACTCTGTATGCCATTTACATGTGCACTTTCATTTGTCAAGAGTTAAAATACCCGTGAAGAAAATTCATTTATATTTATCAGTACACAGGTATTGTCTGTTGATATTTACCCGGCACTCATGAATATTCTGTGAATATGCATACATTAATTTCTATAGTGACCAAACGCTAGTAGTGATATTACTGTTGATGAACTGTTTCAAATACACTAGTAAATCGGCATCACACATCACGTTCAAGAAAAGCTGTAAAGAGAAGGCCTTTCAACACAGAGCATATTGACGAAGATTAATGAATGCCAGGTAAAAATTATACATCGTTTCATTAAAAACAATTTGACAACAACTGACTTTCATGGTATCAGATACCCAGCTTGTTTACAGCTCTTAAATACACCGGTACAATATTATGACAACGCTTCAAGATAAAACTATTATGCCTTTTCTCTCTTTCTTTCTCCTTTTGTTTATTTCCATTTATTTATCAATTTCCTTCGATTGTTGGTTTATTTTTTATTGAATGTTATTGTAATCTTGATTCTAATGTTATTTGCAAATTGAATGGGAGGGTTGTTACTAATTTTGTTGGAACTGGTAGCCCGACCATTTTGCTTGTTATTTAAAATCAATAAAATATGTGTAAACCAAATGAAACTTTAAAAATTACACCATTACATCACACAACTCCAGTACACATGTCATAAGACTCTTCTAGCTTTGATACTGGACTATTCCATTATTACTTAGAAGGAAAGAAGGTACTGACTGAGAGACAAACAATGTAAACACTGAACAGACACAGATAACCTGCAATCTGATTTGGATTTAAATGCTTGCAAAACTGAAATATTCCTGCACTTATCACTGCAAACAAATAAAACAAGATATCTCACCTCAAGGTCCAGGTCATTATTTCTCCACCATTAACCAGTCTGGTTAACCAGCTGAGATTCATCCTTGCACAAAGTATAGTCATCAGCTTTATTGTTAACACAGTCCACAGCAGATATATTTATGGTGTGAAAACGTATCTATTTATATATAAATATACATGTTTTAAAATATCAATATCTTTACAAAAGAATTATTTAAAAAAGATAAAAAGAAACAATATATAAATACAATTAAACTACACACACAGAACACTCCTAAATATAGCAAATTCCAATGGTAAAAAACGTCATACATTCTAAACATCTCCACCTCCTCAACTCCCCAACATACCAACTTTCCACTCCCAAACATATCAAAACATACCAATCCAAAACATACCAACTCCCCAACATACCACTCCAAAACATACCAACTCCCCAACATACCACTCCAAAATACCACTCCAAAACATACCACATCCCAACATACCAACTCCCCGACATACCAATTTCCTGACATGCCACTCCCCAACATACCACTCCAACATACCACTCCCCAACATACCAACTCCAAACATACCACTCCAAAACGTACCACTCCAACACACACTCCAAAACATACCACTCCAACATACCACTCCAAAACATACTACCAAATTCCCAAACTCCCAGGTGAACACTCTCTCCAGCAAATCATGATTTGTAAGTGAGAAATAGACTTGGTAAGCAAAATCAGACAAAAATGGTATATAAAATATATACCGGTAAAGGAGATCTACTCCAATGAAGTAACACTTAAACTAATTATTTAGAAAACTAAACTAAACCAAACTCTCAGACAACATGTACACAAAATATGAACTATATATTTACTGTATAACAAAAGTATAACACAACTACAACTATATAATATATTGTACCCTCTCTCTCTCTAATATGACTATATATAACCCATGTTTGTGTTGACAAGTCATCAAAAGAAACAATACACAAATATATGTACTATATATTTACTGTATAACAATAATAAAACACAACTATATAATATATTGTACCCTCTCCATCTAACATGACTTTTATATAACCCATGTATGTGTTGACCAGTCATCAAAAGAAGCCATACACAAATATATGTACTATATATTTACTGTATAACAACAATATAACACAACTATATTGTACCCTCTCTCTTTCTCTCTCTCTCTCTCTCTCTCTCTCTCTCTCATTTGACTTTTATATAACCCATGTTTGTGTTGATAAGTCATCAAAAGAAGCAAGACACAAATATATGTACTATATATTTACCATATACAACAATATAACACAACTATATAATATATTGTACCCTCTCTCTCTAATATGACTTTTATATAACCCATGTTTGTGTTGATAAGTCATCAAAAGAACCACACACAAATATATGTACTATATATTTTTGTATAAAACAATATAATACAACTATATAATATAGTGTACCCTCTCTCTCTCTAATATGACTTATATATAACCCATGTTTGTGTTGACAAGTCATCTCAAGTCTGTAAGTTATTGATGGCATAAAAATATGCTAAATATTCAACCAAGCAATCAATCAATCTACTGGCTGGCACTACCAAGATGTACACAGTACATAGCATATATGTTTCTTAAACATAGTTAAAATTCTTAAAACACTTTTATAAAAAGTATACCAAGATGTACACAGTACATAGCATATATGTTTCTTAAACATAGTTAAAATTCTTAAAACACTTTAATAAAAAGTATACCAAGATGTACACAGTACATAACATATTATGTTTCTTAAACATAGTTAAAATATCGAACTTACAGGTAAAATACCAATTTTAAAATAATAGATATATACACAAGAACAAATATAAAATAAAAATCACACCTGTATCTAAATACAGTCTCACTCCCAGCTATGAACAACCACACTCCCAACAGTTGTCTGCTACATAGGAAATGTAAACAGGCAGAAGACAGTAGATGAGATAAGGCATCTCTGTAGTGACAGCTGGCTACTCCTGTCGAAAAAATGAGGCAACCACTCAATACCATGGAAAAATGGAAAATCTAAATACCTTAAATGAAATGAATGCAAAAAAAAAATAACAAAGAATATAATAAGGTAAATAAACAAAATTTAAAAGCAAAAATTTAATTTATTTTAATTTAATTTGTGAAAATTAAAGCAGATCTAGTTAAGTAAAAAAACAAAAATTGATAACAAAAATTAATTTAATTTTACAAAAATTAACATAGATCTGGATAAATAAAAAATAATAAAATTAATTTAATTTTACAAAAGTTAACCCTATCTCCAAGGACAGTAAGACATGTCCTTGCCTAAACTTTGTAACCAACAAAAAAAACCTAATTAGATATAATGAATATGTTCGCACGAAAACGAAATCAGTATAACTCTTCTGCAGAGACCACAGCAACCATCTCCTAGCCATTGAAATTGACATCTTAAATTAAAAACACCAAAATGCTTATTAATTAAAGAGTCAAAAACAGTTGTAGACGATTTGGAACCACTAATTAAATGATATATTAAGAATGAACTACAACTGAATACTACGAAATTATTAATCTTGGAGAACATTATCATAAAATTTGAAGGAATTAACAACTGGTCACAGTGACCTTAACATTAGCTTTAAACTCTCTGTATTGCCTTGTCTGTGCAACTAAATACATCAAATAAAAAAAAATCCTGCACATTTGACAACGATCATGACTTTATCTAATCTTAGAAGAGACAAATCATAATGCCAAAGTTCTCTCATGCAAGACCTTATCTTTCAAAAAATATGATAACTAGAATATTGAAAACAACAACTGTAAAACCCTAGTGCTGGAGTCTCCTAATAAGTTTCTCTTATGAGATTGTCTATTGTAAATCGGAATATCATACTTAAGAAAAATTAATTATTTGATCAGATAAAATCATTTCACATACACAAATATGGATTTTATGCATACATAGAGCTGGTATCACTTCTTCGTTCTGAAGACAAAATAGATAATACTGCCATGAACCACGACATTACTATCCAGCCTATCAGGGAATTATATACCACCACTCTGCCTGTCCCTAAAAAATTACAGGAACCTGTTTCTAGATCTACGAAAGAGTTAACTTTATTTCTTTTGCATCCATATCTTGCTTGGATACTGAAGAACAAAAAAAATCCGATTAATTATTTGATAGCATAACATCATTATATGGATTTTAATTTATAGAACTGGTGCCAATACTTCCTACTGCATTCAAAATAGAACCATAACGCCTGGGCTTTGGCATTATTATCTAGCAGAGAAGCCTACACCACCATTCTACGTGTCCCTAGTTCTTAAAGTAAGTAAAAAATTGCAGGAACCTATTTTTAGATCTATGAAAGAGTTAACTTTATTTCTTCTGCATCCATATCTTGCTTGGATACTGAAGAACAAAAAAAATCTGATTAATTATTTGATAGCATAACATCATTATATGGATTTTAATTTATAGAACTGGTGCCAATACTTCCTACTGCATTCAAAATAGAACCATAACGCCTGGGCTTTGACATTATTATCTAGCAGAGAAGCCTACACCACCATTCTACGTGTCCCTAGTTCTTAAAGTAAGTAAAAAATTGCAGGAACCTATTTTTAGATCTATGAAAGAGTTAACTTTATTTCTTCGGCATCCATATCTTGCTTGGATACTGAAGAACAAAAAAAATCTGATTAATTATTTGATAGCATAACATCATTATATGGATTTTAATTTATAGAACTGGTGCCAATACTTCCTACTGCATTCAAAATAGAACCATAACGCCTGGGCTTTGACATTATTATCTAGCAGAGAAGCCTACACCACCATTCTACATGTCCCTAGTTCTTGAAGTTAGTAAAAAAGGTACCTGTTTTTAGATCTATGAAAGAGTTTACTTTATTTCCTCTGCATCCATATCTTGCTTGGACACTGAAGACAGTACATGTTCGTAATCCTTGAAGCAAGAAAAACATTAAAGTAATCTGCTCCTATTGAATGATTATTGCAAAAAAACAGTTAAATCTTGTAAAGCAGAAAAAACACGTGTCCACAAAGAAGAATAGAGTAAATTCTTCAGTATCTTTGCCCTGCTTTGTTTGGGAAATTGACTCGCAGCAAACTAGGATTAAACACAATTCTAATTAAGTCTTAGAAAAATATTCTATCAGTTTCCTAGTCGTACTTGAAAAAAAAAAACATGAAGAGAGTATCCTACCATTAAACACGGGAAAACATCTACTTAAACATGACCTTAAATTGACTTACTAAATTCAAACTCTAAAAACATCTAAAACAGAGAGCTTCAGTTTTGTGAAATTTTTTTCACTTACTTCGAAAATGGCTAGTAAGATAGCCGATCTGGACAACGACGCTCCCCTACCCGAACGCCGAACCTGTGGCAGCCGCACCCACGACTCTCCTAACAGTACGTACATCCGTGTACCTAACGGGCGGCCTAGAGATCCTACCGGATCGTCTAGGCGGAGCAACACATACCGGGGTATGGTCTCCTGGACCGAGCACTGGGACGGGTGCAGGCTCGTCCACGGACGCAAGCGCGAGCACGGCAGCAGGCTCATCCAGAGGCACGAG